>OY763888.1:32558887-32671269 GCA_963667165.1 Barbarea vulgaris | reverse complement strand
TTATCAATGATTTGAAGCTCTGGAATCTTGACTCGCCCAACTTAGACGAGTTAGATGAGGAGTTTGATTCGTTTCCGACGTCGTTGATTGAGATGAGCGTTATTAGTATGAGGTACGATAGGTTGAGGAAGATTGCGGCTAATTTGATGTTATTCATGGGTGATGCTGCGTCACAAGGCGAGCGGTTTCCTAGCCATTTTTTACCTTGTAATAAAGATATGGATCCAGGCGCTTCCATGTGCGTCTGCATCGTCTGTCTTTTGATCTTCTACTTCGTTTTACTATCTTTGGAACATACCATTTTATTCTCAAGGGTTGCTTTTTTGATTGTTTTTTGGATCGTGCCTTCAGTTCCCGTGTTTTCGCTACAGTTTTGCCCACGGGTCTCATGAACTCCTTCCGAAGATTGCCGACCTACGAAGACCTCTTCTGAGATTTCATTTTTTTTTTTTTTTTTTTTTTTTTGTTGTTATGGAATCAATTGGATTTTTTATGACAAAACAATCTTTTCCTCGTGAACTGTGATTGTGTTGTTGGAAACTGGAGTTTTTAATAAACGATTTTGTGGTTCCTCTGTAGTTACAAAATTTATCAAAAAAGAATTTTGTTGAGTTGATCAAAATTTGAACATTGTTCGTCGATTGTTAGATACAATTTGGTTAGTCATAGTACCAGTTTCCCGCTGCGTTAAAAAAAAAAAAAAAAAAAAACGGGTTAGAAAATTTGATTTTTGTTTCCTTCACTACTCGAAAATCCCATAAAGATGAAAAGTCTCACGCGCTGCATTTTCTAATTTTTATAAAAAGCAGCAATCTCGCAGTGGTTAGTCCACAGATTTTAAGCGCGTTTGTATAACTCGCGTGTGGTGCGCTTGGAGATTTTGTTTTAAAAATGGACGGAATACCACCGATATCTTTTAATGTGGGCTTATTTGCTGCTTTAAGACCTGTCAACATCGATATCCGTTAATGTGGGCTTATCAATATCTGTTAATGTGGGCTTATTTGTTTCTTTAAGGCCTATCATTATTCAATATCCGTTAATGTGGGTTTGTCAAATATCTCTTAATGTAGGCTTATTTGTGAGCTTATCAATATCTGTTTATGTGGGCTTCTTTGTTGTTTTCATATCAATATTTTGGAAATTTTGTTTTAAGACATATTTTTCTATCGGCGGCCTAGGCCCAGTTAATAAAAATAATTCACCCCTTTTTTTTTTTTTGCTTGTCGTATATGACTGCAACGGAAACTAAAATTCACAAACAAGTTTTGATCATCGGCAACGGAGAATCGTATATATCATATAATGTTATGGGTTAAATCCCTTCTGACGTGTAAATGCTAGACCAAACAAAATTCCAAATGATTAGTGTGAATGCTCTCTTTCTCTCCAATGTAATATAGTGGAGCTTCTTCTATATGAACTCATACCAATGTTGTCTGACTTTTTCCATTAATCTATAAGTACTAGTTACTATTATTTCTATCCCTTAATTAGTGTCAAACCCACATTATGACCTTCTCAAAACAACAACTCCTTCTCTTCCTCCATCTCTTCTTCTTCTTCCCTCTCCTAAAAGCATCACACCCTAAACCTTGCTACACTTCTTCATGTAAGCATGGTAGCGTCGATGTCCGTTTCCCTTTCTCGCTATTCCCTTACCAACCTGAGACATGTGGCCACAGAGGATTCAACCTCCTATGCACAGATAGGGGTGAAACTACCTTAAAGCTTCCTAAGTCGTCCCAACCATTTATAGTCAGAGAGATCGACTATGAATCACAGCGTATTCTCCTCAACGACCCTGATAACTGCTTGGCCAAACGGCTTCTTAACTTTGACGCTTCTGGATCTCCTTTTTCTCTTCTTCGCCCTCGCAACTACACGTTCTTGATCTGTCCCAAGGAAGAAAACGTCACTGCGTCCTTCACAGCCATTGATTGCCTTGGTAATTCCACTTCTTCCTTCTTCGTCGTACAGTTGGAGCGGCTCCGTCTGATGCCGTCTTCTTGTTCTGTCTTAGAGACATTGCCTCTTCCATTTTCTTGGTTTTTTGCCTACACGGCATTCCCCGGTGGCCTAAACAATAAGGACCTGTGGCTCAAATGGGACTCTCCGGATTGCAGAGATTGTGAGAGGAGGACTAATTCTAGATGTGGATTCATAAACAGTACCTCCTTACAAGTCCAATGCTTCAGTTCTGTAAACTCCGGTACTAACAATCTCAATCCTTCCCTCTTCTTCCTTAATTGAGATGACATTGATGGTGGAAAGTTTCAAATCCAGGGAATTGCTTGATTTGTTTTTTGTTTTACTTTCGGGAAGTTATCTACTAATTAAACAACGAAACGAATCTAGTTGCCATTTAATAATGACACCAAATCATTGACTTTGATTAATTAATCAATCAATCACATCTTTTAAATAAGCAAACATGAAAGAATGTCGTAACATTATAACTATAGTATTATATATTATATAAAGATACCGTTGACCTGTTTTGTTGGTTTTTTTTTTTTTAAGAAGAAGAAACAGGACTTCATAATACAAGCTTACAAGTACTAAAGATAATCTGCCTCTCCTTAGTCGGACCAATCACCGCCTTGACCTTGTGTGTCGGTCTTGTCATGTGTAGTTCGGAGAGAGTCTCTTCTCAGATACAACATGCCGTGGTTGCGCGGCTTTCCGGATCCGTAACACCTCAACCAAGCGACCAAGTCACTAGGACTGGTCTCGATGTGTCTACCATTGAGTCATACAAGAAAGTTGAGCTAGGGGAGAGTAGGAGACTCCCGACCGGGTCAAATGATGTTGTATGTTCCATTTGTTTGTCGGAGTACGCAACCAAAGAGACCGTTAGGTGCTTACCGGAATGTGAACACTGTTTCCATACCGAATGCATAGATGCGTGGCTGAGGTTGCATAGTTCGTGCCCGGTTTGTCGGAGCAATCCTTCTCCCGCACGTGAAAGGTGCAGCTAACTTGGTACGCAAGCATGATTTGATTGATATTTGGACGGACTCTCATATTACACTGTTTTAGTTGTTTCGAATAGTCTTGTAACGTTTGTATCTATAAGTTGGATTCTCTAAAGGAATTGTATGATTTGTAGATTTTAGAGGTTAGTCGTTACAACTGTCTTTGTAATGTTAGTTTATAATTTGGATCTATTCGATGCATTTTATTTATTTAAAATGGTTCAGCAGCTTCAGCTGAAAACTTAAAATAATTCAAAAAACTGTGCATGCCCTTCAACAGTTTTAGAATTTAGTCATATTGCTGAACGAGAAGAATGCAGCAAGCTGCCCAAAACAAAAAAAAACAAAAAAAAAAGGACAATTAAGTAATTAACAACGATGCACCAGCCGGGAATCGAACCCGGGTCTGTACCGTGGCAGGGTACTATTCTACCACTAGACCACTGGTGCTTGATGTTCACAATTGCAAGTTAAACTATATAACCAATAAGACGTACTTCCTTGCGAGTTTGTCTATCATCATCATCATCATCATCATCATCATCATCATCATCATCAGATTTAGAAGGGAAATTAATCGGAGAGAAATCTAAATAAGCCGGCGAATCATTAGAGATTGGTGATTTCTTGAAATTCAAAACCCAAACCCTAGAAATTAGGGAGCGATGAGGAAAGAGGAGATTCCAGATAAAAGTCGGACTATCCCGGTCGATCCGAACCTTCCAAAATGGGTCTGTCAAAACTGTCACCACTCCCTTACCATCGTCGGCGTCGATTCCTACGCCGGAAAGTTCTTCAATGATTCCCCTCATTCCGGTTAGGGCTTTTGTTCACAGCAATTTTATGTTCTCTAATTTAGGCCTTGCAGAATTTCGAGCTTCTTCGAATTAGGATTGGTTCAATTATATTATCGTCAAATTTGTTTTTCTTCGAGCAAACACTAAGAATTATTATAAACTTATAAAAGAGCTTCAGAATCATACTTATGTGGGAATGTAATCGTTAAATAAATGCAGCAATGCAGGGCTCCTCAATCCATGGAGCCAACAGTGTTATTGGTTCAACACGCATGGACAACTCTTTTGTTGTTTTACCTAGACAGAAGCCTCTAGCTCAGGGCATTCCTCCACGTCCTCGTGCTCACCCTGATGCTACTCATTCTGGAAAGGCAATGGAAGATTCCTTTGTAGTTGTGTATAAGTCTGAGTCTGCTTCTGATTCTGCCGCTTCTCCTCATTCTCCTTCTCTTGAAGTCGGCCAAAACGGTCCATTACATTCTAATAACTCTGGCTTTAATGCCACTATTAATGTTCTAACACGTGCTTTCGATATCGCCAGAACTCAGACACAGGTATCATGTTGGTATTTTGTTGAATCTGCTTGGAGTCATGGACCTGATTATATGTTTTACTTTCCCCTTTTTTTTTGAGTTTTTAGGTTGAACAGCCATTGTGCTTGGAATGCATGAGGGTACTGTCTGATAAACTTGAAAAAGAAGTCGAGGATGTCACGAGGGACGTTGAAGCGTACGAAGCTTGCGTTCTGAGGTTAGAAGGAGAGACACAAGATGTTCTTAGTGAAGCTGATTTTCTCAAGGAAAAAAAGAAGGTCATTTTCAGCTTTCAGCATATTGTTCGACTATAAGATGAATTGCATATAATGTCAAGTAACAAGTTTGTTCTTTTTTCCTGCTCTACTTAGATTGAGGATGAAGAAAGAAAACTTGTTGCAGCTATAGAAGAAACAGAGAAACAAAATGCTGAGGTAAACCATCAACTGAAGGAGCTAGAGTCAAAGGGAAATCGCTTTAACGAACTCGAAGATAGGTTAAGCACTCTCACTGTTCCCCTATTGGCAAATGATACACTAATAGTACTATCTCTTATTTCCCCACATGTTTCTATAACTTGTCTGGTTTCCTTTGTTATAGGTATTGGCAAGAGTTCAATAATTTTCAATTTCAATTGATAGCCCATCAGGTGTGTTGCTTGTGATACTCTTAGGTTTCTCCCTCATTTCAGTAAATGATCATTTAGAGAGTCCATAGCTTTCATTCGTTTTCTTTACATATTCTTGATAATACTTAGTTGTTCTCTCTCATTGTGGTACTGTTAGAATTAACAGCACTTGGTTAGGTTCATTGTGAAGGTTTAGGCTTTATCAGGATAACACTTGTTTCTTAGATCTAGTGTAAAAGAGATGTCTTTGTTAACAGGAAGAGAGAGATGCAATCTTGGCAAAGATTGAAGTTTCACAAGCACATCTAGAGTTACTAAATCAGACAAACGTACTGATTGATGCCTTCCCCATACGGCATGATGGAGATTTTGGTACAATTAACAATTTTCGACTTGGAAGACTGCCTGAATTAAAGGTAAGTTTTGCAACTTTCATTGAATGTTTATAACCTCTTCCTAGCCAATGCTCATATAAAGTCTAAACTTAGGTCACATGAAACTTTTTTAGATTGAGTGGGATGAGATCAATGCTGCTTGGGGCCAAGCCTGTCTTCTCCTCCACACGATGTGTAACTATTTCCGGCCAAAGTTTCAGTATCCTTGTTAATATCTCACAATCCGTTTCCTTACTTTATTTCTTTGTTTGATACTGTTTACTTTTTATGAAGTTTATCCTTAACCTAGTAACCCTTTTCAAGATGTCGAGTTAAAATACAGCCGATGGGGAGCTATCCTAGAATTGTAGACAGCAACAACGAAACTTATGAGCTGTAAGTAATTTCCATTGTTTAATTGGCATATTATTGTACCGGTTTGTTCTTGGAGTTGAACTTAAAACTTGTGCTGATTTGACGTGAGTCTTTTGGTGAGTTTTTTAGTTAAAAAAAAAAAAAAACTGTTTGATGATCTTCTTCAGGTTTGGTCCTGTAAACTTGTTTTGGAGCACTCGGTATGATAAAGCCATGACACTGTATTTGATGTGTCTTAAAGACTTTGCTGATTTCGCAAACTCAAAGGACAAAGAGAACAATATACCACCAGAGAAATGCCTCAAACTTCCATTCAAGTAAGTCCCCACTCTCCTAAAACCCAAAATCTTTGTGCTTATCTTTTATTTGTGTTGTTGATTGGTGCAATCCAAAACGTTAAATGTTTCTCATATAAAATGTTTTTACAGGATTGATAATGACAAAGTGGAGACATATTCAATAACACAGAGCTTCAACAAGCAAGAGAGTTGGACCAAAGCATTGAAGTATACTCTCTGCAACCTCAAATGGGCTCTCTTCTGGTTCGTTGGAAACACTAATTTCCAACCTCTCTCTGCTACGGTTTCTTTGCCGTCTGATGTATCAGCAGCTGGTTCCTTGTACGCCAAGCGAGGTCCCGATTTCAATAAGCCGTCAGGTAAAAACCTAAGAAACTTGTGAGAATAGTTTAAGCATTTATGTCATAACATCTAATAAGAAGAACGATGATTCTTATAATCTCTATTGTACAGCTTTTACCGTGTTTAACGTAAGCCTTTATTTCGCAAGAACATGGCAAGATAATGTAATATATATATACGCTTAATATAGACGTGGCACACCTAGTTTCGTCTATCTTTTGTTCTGTTGTGGCTACTGCAAATATTTGTCTGTTATAGTTATTAACTTATTATGATTCTCTGATATAAAGAACAAGCTCCAAGTACATGTATTAGTGTTGTAGACTATGTTACAAGTTATTGTAATTTGCTGTAAGAGTTATGTAGTAAAACCACCTGCTGCATAACCTTATGAGTTCCGACAATTTTCCACGTATTCCCCAGCTAATTATTTCTTATGCTTTCAGAAGCCCATCATTCCCCAGCTAATTTTTTTTCCTCAGAATTTGTGTTTTTAAAAAAAAAATAAAAAAAGTCGCACTTGATTTTGATTGTAATTTGTTTGTGCCAATTTTGTTAGTACTTCAACAAATGAGTGTCTGATTTCACATTTCAGTTTGGCTATTTTAGCCACTACAATCAGTGTTCCTAACTCATATTTTTGACTAGCTTTATAGCTGATGAACATTAAAGTAAATTGTAAAAATTACATTGGCTAAGGAATAATAAGTGTACGAATGATTTGAATAAACTATTTTGTGGTTCCTCTGTAGTTACAAAATTTATCCAAAAGAATTGGTTGAGTTGATAAAAATTTGAACATTGTTCGTCGATTGTTAGATACAATTTGGTTAGATAGTACCAGTTTCCCGCTGCGTTAAAAAAAAAAAAAAAAAAAAAAAACTGGTTAGAAAATTTGATTTTTGTCTCCTTCACTATCGAAAATCCCATAAAGATGAAAAGTCTCACGCGCTTCATTTTCTAAATTTTACAAAAAGCAGCAATCTCGCAGTGGTTAGTCCACAGATTTTAAGCGCGTTTGTATAACTCGCGTGTGGTGCGCTTGGAGATTTTGTTTTCAAAATGGACGGAATACCACCGATATCTTTTAATGTGGGCTTATTTTCTGCTTTAAGGCCTGTCAACATCAATAGCCGTTAATGTGGGCTTATCAATATCTGTTAATGTGGGCTTATTTGTTTCTCTTAAGGCCTATCATTATTCAATATCCGTAAAGGTGGGCTTGTTAAATATCTGTTAATGTGGGCTTATTTGTGAGCTTATCAATACCTGTTTATGTGGGCTTCTTTGTTGTTTTCAAATGGAAATTTTGTTTTAAAGCATATTTTTTGTTTTTTTTTTGCTTGTCGTATATGACTGCAACGGAATCTAAAATTCACAAACAAGTTTTGATCATCGTCAACGGAGAATCGTATATATCTCCCTTCTGACGTGTAAATGCTTTGTTCTGCCGCATAATATTCAGACTTTAAAATCTTTAGTTTTGAAAATCTCACTTCAAATTAAAATGTCCATGACATTAGACAAATACAAACAGTGTTAATTATGTCACAACCGGTTTGATGCGCAATGCTAAAAGAGTTTGACGAGATTTACATAGTTTATTGTACCGAAAACACATTTCTGTAAAAACATTATATCCATTTAGAGATAAACTAAAACATTACAGCATAGGATTGAACAATAAAAGAGAAACCAAGTCTAAGCCTATTTATTCATTCTTGTAAATTGTAACAGAGGGGTACAAGGAGAGACTACTACAACTGCAGTGTCATTTTATTCATAGTACTTGATTTATATCAATAGTTATATAATATATTTTTTGTTATTTTAGTAATGCTCCGTAATTACCAGAAGATGATTATGGCTGTTAACTTCTCTTCAAGGCTTCTCTTCGTCTGAATTAGAACGAGGTCCAGGCACGGAATCCACGAAAAACTCCTCTATTCATTCACAACATACAAATATACATCATAATCAATATCAAAGATATAATAGTGATCATAGAGCATAACAATATATACACCAAATTAGAAGTTCCAGGTTCGGTTGCAGATCGGCTGTTTCATTGCAATATGATTCTGTAGGGTTTGATTTCAACTGAAATGTTTCAAGACTGGTGAAACTGGAAGAAGAAGAAGAAGAAGAAGAAGAAGAGATGAAAATGAGAGTTACCTATGTCCTCTTGTTCAGGAGAATCCAAGAAAATCTCTGAATCAGATGGAAGAAACGGAGAGCCTGGATAGTTTCCTAAGGCTCCTAAATCTGCAATATACATATCTTTATCTGACAATCAGCTCGTTATATAATTGAGATTTCCATACCCCGAAAACCAAAAAAAAGGATGTAACTGTGAAACTTACCTCCCAGATTTGACAAATCCGCGGTGAGATCAGAAAGGCTAAAGTTCCAGGGAATCTGATCAAATGACCCGAGGGAATCTCTGGGACTCCTGACTCCTCCTTCATCTGGTCCAACATCAGATGTGAATGCCGAATCAAGCACTGAAGTGTCCATAACCATACCGGACATGTCTGAAGCAGCAAATGGAAAGTGTCCACTTGATGCTACAGAAGCTGGACTCGCTGCCATCTCAGGCATCCCACCACTGTTTGGTGGAACAGTTTGAGGAGTTGCATCATTTGCTGCAGTTGTATCGATCACCATACTAAGAAAACAAATTTTTAGGTAAGATAAGAAAATCAATTTTACCCCAAAATATATTAACTTGTACTGTGAGTTAGTTCTTACTCATTCGATGTATTCATCCTCAGTGGTTGATAGTTTGCAGGTGCAGGGACTCCATTAACAACAACATGGCAGCTTGATATTCCCATTGGATCAAGATGGGGATGGACTGGAGCATGCATTTGAGGATGTTGTAGTACTGGGTATCCCATTGGCATGTTAACTGCACTGCGAAACAACAGTGTTAAATAACAGTGAAATTAAATATAAAACTATTCCTTGTGGCTTCAAATATATACTATACAAGTTTTCAGGTGATATAGGGTTTCAGACTTATTACCAGGACCCATGGGATGCATTCCGTTTTGTATTGGTGCCAGAGGAATTTTTGGAGGTCCAGGAGAAAACTTTGTGAGATTGTACTGGTGCTCAAGCAAATGATTGAACAAAATTATTTGCTTCTTCAGTTTCAACCTGATATAATAAGCCCTGAAAAAGTCTGCGTTTTCTTCTTCCAGTTTCTGCCAAACTAAATTCACAAACAAAACAATAGAGAAAAAAAAAAGTCAGAAATAGATATTTCATTGGATGTTTCAAATTGCTAATGCTATTACTAATTCATACTTTCGACAATAATAACATGCAATTTGTGAAACTCTTCAATAGCCTATCCTATGGAAGCTCGTCTATCCAGTTTAAGTACAGAAGATGGAGTTATGCTAATAAGAATCTGAAATCTAAGACTGAAAGTGAGGTTATGATGCTAAAAACAAAGTAAAGAAAGAGACTCCAGGAACCTTCAAAAGCTTACCCAAGGTAGTAAATCCAGGGTCTATCCTTGCACGAGTCAAGAGGGTCTTCACGACCTCGTCTCTGTTCATGTACAACTGAAGACATCTTTCTATCAGATTTTGGACCTACATCGATCAATTCAAAGTGTTTATCATCAGATGTTACACATATACGCGGGGAAGACACACACATATATATACACATAAATAGAGAGAGAAAGAGATAGTAAAGCCTACTTTTAAAAGTTAAAATGACAAGGAGGAGCTCGAAATATTTTCTTACAAGTTCAATATCTTGTCTTGAAACTTTCCTACTGTCATTGCTTGAAGCAGATACAGAACCAGAATCTTGTACTGGAGCATCTATTGATTGGTTGGTTTTCTGTTCACCTTGAGACTCATGTGAAGCTTGAGTAGAAGATTGTAGCTCCTGTGCGCACTGTAACAAAATCGTAGTTATTTTTCTAATATTTCACTTTTTGGTAATTAAAATCTACAAGTACTGAGACAGCTTACAAAGACCATACATAAATAACTATTGCTACAACTAGTATAGCTTGTAGTAACCAAATTAACTTCTTATATGAAAAGTATTGACCTAATCCACCAACCTTAATGATTAATAGCTATAACGGACCAGCAATAACGTGTTACCTTACAAAAAGGAAAAACTTGTCGAAGAAAGCAAGGGATTGTAAGTTTTGAAGAGCACTAAGCCAATACAAGAAAGATAACAAAAGGTAGAGAAGAGTATGTTATAGAAGAACCTGTCCGTTCTTCATTACTGCTGAATGTAAAGTGAATGCATCCTTCAATGAGAATAGTTCTCTTTAGCACCATTTAAACCACTGCAGTTAATAGAGCTCAACATCTTGGCCAGTTTGTTTCAAATTTCCAAACAATAAACCTGAATAACAAGAAAAAAAAAGAAAAAAAACATTTAGCCATATATAGGCCATAGTTTATGTTCAGTAATAGTTTCGATACTAGTATCCCAACACTCAACTAACAGTTAAAAACAATACAATATATAGGATGCTAAAACAAGGGTATAAAGAGAAAGCATCTTCAACAGTTATTTGTTTAATTAATCAACAAGTATGAAAAGTGAGTCCCTCAAACATTGTTTAATAGGGTTTCAGATCCCAATTACACACTCTACAGAATCTATCCAATAAAAAAAAAAAAAAAAAAAAAGACCATGTTTCATAAAGTTAAGCAAAAACTATATCTAAACAAAACAGTTCAATTCCACTGTTTGATTGTTTCACATAAACATCAACAACAACAAATAAAAAATGAAATAAATCCCACTAGGATGATCTATATACTCCCTGTAACCAAAACAAAGAACAAACCTGCAGTATATGTGGAATAAATGAAACCTAATTCCAGAAACTTTTACATAATCATGTGCGAGAAGAGCAACAACAACTACTAATGATTTTCAAAAAAACGAAACATCAAACAGATCCAATGAGTTCATCATCTCCAACTGGTGAATAGAAGAATAATAAAAAATATATATATACCCCCACATGAACAGAAACTTCGAAATATAATATTGTAAAGAATCAAAAAGGCAGAAAAGTTCATCTATAAATGACCAGGAACATGACATCGAATTAACAACACCAACAAAAAAAAAAAAAAAAAAAAAAATGTATGGAATCTCACCTTCCCGCGAACTTGAAAGCTTGCAACGAACCCTAAATCTAACACTCGGAAGCAAAGTTATGTCGACGAATTTTTAAATTACGGAAAGAGTTATAACAATTCATATAAACATCGAAATTGGCAATCGTAGTTTGACCTAGAAAATTCACGATGATTATTAAACAACTACTCTAAGAAATCCAACAAAGATTTGAAAGTGCTAAGCAAGATCCGACGGTCCTTAGTTCCCCGAAGACGGAGACAGCGAAAAGATTTCAGAACGCCATTATCGAGAGACCAAGTTGCAGAAAATTCACGCAGCAGAGAGATAAGAGTTTCACTTCAAAAAAAAAAAAAAGAGAGAGAGAGAGCAGAGACCAAATAGTAGACTAGTTTAGACTATTAAAAAAATAAAATTAAAAAACGCTTTTTTAAAAATGAAAATATATTATACAGAGTTGTTACAGACTACAGTACAAGTGACTACAGTCAATGTAAAAAATATCTGCAGTAAATATTTTTAAGAGTTAATTAAAAAAAAGCCACAGATTTGCAAAGGGTGTTCGAAAAAAGCCATTGGACCTAGAGTTTCGTAAAAAGCCATTGCTATAGATGTTAAATGACCTAATTAGCCTTGTACTCAGCTTTTCATTTCACGTACTGCGAAGCGGCTTTGTGTTTCAAGTAATTTTTTTTTCTGTGATACGAGAGTTGTGACTGTAAATTTCAGAAATTTAATCTTCATTGACGCAATCTCTAGGCAGGCAAAGAATCGATCAACCAAACCATGGTTCAGACGAGGAGCAAGAAGAAACTCGACAGTGAGTTGGTCCCACGCGCCGCTGAACCGTCTTCGTCTTTCAAAAAGCTTCAAATTTCTTTTTCCTGTTCAATGATGCCAGAGCGACGAGAGTTTAGATCTGAAATTGACTCTTGTTTACTCAATCTCTCGGAAAATAATTGACCAAGTGAACCATGGTTCATACGGGAGTTGATATTACCGATGTAGGTCACACCACTCGGAAACAACGGCGTGAGGCGGTTTTGGGGAAGAGTGATTTTCTGGAATCTGCAGGTCGAGCTTCCACTCGATCTAATTTGTGAAAGAGGCGTCGTCGGATGGGATTGACCAAATTTTTGTCTCCGTCGCTAAGTAACAATAGGTGAAAGAATGAACTGGTAGCTTCCAAAGCTTCAGCTGAAGAGGTCGGTGTTTCGGAATTTTAAGAGGATGGCCTGCATCAGAGACAAAAACCTCGTCGTCTAGGTATATTATTGTTATATTTTCCTTTTTAATTATGGCCCTTTTGTTCCCGTTCTGCAATTTCATGAATAATGCATCCTCTGTAAAAAAAAATTCCATTCAAGGGGATGAAATTTTTATATTTTCTCATGTTCTTTTTTTAGTTCATTGGTTTTTAAGGGGATGAAATTCTGATTTGTGATGTTTGGTTTTATTGGCTGATGGGTTTAGTGATGGCCGTGGATGCAAACAAGATTCCTAAATTCAGACAGATGTTGAACACTTTATGTTGAAAAGGTGACGTTCTGATCTCCATTTCATGTATTACCGGGTTTTGTTTTCCCAAAATTCAGTTATTAGTTAGTGTTCAATCTGTTTTGTTTAATTGATTAGTTATAGGTGTTTGTTTTTTGTTATTCTGTGTATAATTTTTTGCCTTCGTTCTTCTCCATTATATAGTTGTTTTTCAGATTTGTTATATAAGGACAATTTACTCAGAATTTTCTATGTGCCTCATAATTTTATTTGTTGTTTTCAAAGTTCCGCTGGTATGTTGCGGCTATTGAATTAGATCCAGTTTGCATGCTCTATGTATGCTTGCTATTTTTATTCGATTGAATGAGTTATATTGTTTCATATACATTGAAATAGTGGATTTAGTTATATTTGTGTACATCGGGTTGTGCTTTGTTGTCTGGTCTATAATATATAATATTGTACATTACTTATTGTTTGATCGGTTATGGGTTTTTGGGTTGGCAAGTCCTACCTTAGGGTTTAGTTTGCGATCTTTTGATACCATCTTTTCTGTGTATTATAGTTTATGGAATTCAGGGTTCATTTGTTCTTGTTAATTTATGTTTGTTTCTCTAGATGGCATGGTTTGTAATAATTTATAGGCATTGCCTTTAATTTTTTTTAACGTGTCTTACGGTGATTTGTTAGGGTTCGCAAGCCCACTTTAGGATATAGTTTTGCAAATTTTCATACCAAACTTGTTTCCATCTGCGCTCATGGACTTCACGTTTCATGTTTTATTCTGTCTAGTATATGTGGACAATAGTTTTCAAACTTTATTATACATTTTCTGCCCGGCTATTGTTACCTTATCTATTAGTTTTTATATAAATTATTCCCATTCGTCTCTTTTGTATGCCTAAGTGTTATAGTCCTTCTGTTTGTAGGTTAAGGGGATGCACCGATTTCGGTTTATTCAGCTGAAGGTTTGTCACTTATGTCTTCATCACCATTTTTACAAATCTGGACCATTGTTTTCCCCCTTTCTATTCATTGTATTACATGTGTTATAACTTTCATCTTACATCTGTCCATAGTGCATATTTTTGTTTATTTTTGCTTCCATCTTCTTCACTATAGCTACAGATGTTTACTATGTTGATCTTTCTCTCTTTTTCGTGAGATTTGTTTGGGTTCGCAAATCCTACTTTATGGTATAATTTTTGGTGTTTTCATTCCAACCTTATCACGACAAACCGTAATGCAATTGTTGTTGCTGTTGGACATAATTAGGGTAATCACACGAACTATCATGATATAACATATATCCCTCATATTTCATGGACATACTTATGTTATTTTTTTGTACATGGTTCAAACATATGCAAAAGCGAAGCTCACTTTCTTTTGGTTTATATTTTCATGCCCTATATTACACATTCCACCATTGGGTTTGGAAGTCAGACCTCAAGGGTATAGTTTTTGGTTTTCGTTCATTCTAACCTTATCCAATCAAAATGTAATGAAATAATCAAATTACTTATGTTGGTTCTTTGGTTAATGATTGTGTTTTCTCTATTGTAGGTGTTGTTTGGGTTCAGAATTCTGTCATTAGGGTATAATTTACCTTATTATTTCATATATAAGTCATCATATTTGTAATTGTCCAGTTTTGTTTGTATTAAACTTTTTCTGCTGATTTATAGTTTATTTTCCTATACTTTCACATTTTGATATATCCTGGCTGAACTGAAATTCTTTTTATTTTGTGGACATAATTATGTTTAATTTTTGTCCATGGTTCATAAATATGCAAATACAACCAATTCTCTCTTTATAGCTCTTAGTTAAACCTACTCCACAAATTAACTATGGATTTTTGGGATTTATTGTTCTGTAACCTGTCCAAATCCTTTGTTAATTCAAAATTTCTCCCTAAATGCATATGACGTCATCACCGGAACTGATCGCTTCTCCACGCGCGCGGTCCATTGTCATTGTTTTGCTTGAGGGTAAAATTGTCATTTATATGAGACAAATACGACACTGTACACACGTCACTGTTCCAAATGGTCTTTCTCGAATCTCTCTCATGAAATGTGGCAGTTTTAATAAATTTCCCTATTTTTAACCCTTTTTAATAAAAATAAAAATAAAAATATATGCAGTAAATGGTAAAATGAGGGTAAAATACTAAAATTGTGACAATGAAACGACGACTCGGCTAAGGGATTAAACCATGGCTTAAAATTTACAGTTGCAAACCAAACCAAACCAAACAAAAAAAATTATATTCAAAATTGGTAATAAAATGCCCCGTCAAGTTGTTGATTGTTGTGTTACTTACGACAAGGCATAGCATGCTCGCTTTGTGTAACTTTCTGGGAATAGCATTTCTGGGGATTATTATATAATTTCGTCTGGACCACTTTTTCATATGGTTTTACTCATATAAATACTATTTTTCAATTGATATGAAATTCGATTTTTCTCATAACGAGTGGTCTGACTTGGAACCCTTTATGAATAACAACAAATATGGTTGCATTAGGCAATAAGCACCAAACAAGATCTTCTGATTGCGAGCTTTATAGTTCCCCTATGTTGACTTGCCCTCTTTTTTTCTTTTTTTTTCTTTTATGATATTAAAACACAGAAGAAGAACTTAACAGTGAGTTAAATATAGTAGTCAATGGATCTCAAGACACATTCACAAAGCTTGCTCTTAGAAGAAAAATTAGTAAAGAAAAAGAAGAAATCTGATTATTTTTATTTCTATTAAAGAATGAGAATTTTGATTTGTGAAGGAAGAAGTGATTGGGTATTTATAAAGAAAGGTTTGCACAAAAAAATAGAAACATTCTTATTGTTTCCTTTCTCTATATTTGAATTTGAACCCTAAAAAAATGGAAAAATAGAAAAAATTACCGTTTTACTACATAAAGGAAATAAGTTACCGTTACCGTAAATGTTATAGCCAACACGATATTCTCTCGATCTTAGTGGCTGTTAATTAGCGTGAGCGTTACATCCATTACCATATATGTTTGGGTTATACGTTAACCGTTAATCTTAAATTCAAAATCTTTGACTATCTCTCTCCTTTTTTTTTCTTTTCTTTTCTTTTTAATTTTGACTTTGGTTGATGAAATTGACTTTGTTCTTACAAAATGAGAACCTTTTGGTAACTAAAATCAGCTTTGGGAAACTTGAAATTAAACACGATTACAGACACACACACACTTACACACACACATAAAAAAAAAAAAAAAAAAAAAAGTGAAATTGACTTCATAGTTTTCAGTTTTTCTTCCATACATTACATTTTCTGAGCATCCATTCAAATTTTAAATTATGTTTTGGTTTTTCCAACAGATAAATGGAAACTAATAGCTTTTTTATTTAAACATTTTCAGTATCACATCTCTTTGTGAACTACATCTGTAGACTGTAATAAAACACTTTTTTTTACAAAAATATCTACAAACTCGGCAACGGTCATTTAAACCACCAGAATATATAAAATCTTACATCAAAACATTTTTTTTTTTTTTTTGTTGATTTTCCCTTTTTTCAAAATGGTAAAATAAGTCAACAAAATACTAGCGAGATGACATGAGATTGGGATAGTCCTCATAGCGAGATGACATGAGATTGGGATAGTCCTCATAGCGAGATGACATGAGATTGGGATAGTCCTCATCGGACTTTTAATTGAAGAAAATAGAAACATTACCACAAAAGAAGGAAAATATTAAAATCAATATTTGACATAATCAGCGCCATCTTTTTCTGGAAGGTCTTACGATGAAGCCAATGAACTTATCACTTAGTAGCGTCGCCACCAAAACTAGTCATCTAAATAGCAATGTGACCAAGCTATTCATCATATCATCATCACATATCAAATGGATATTTGATTATCCTGATTGGACTACTTTGCAATAGTAATTACCTATTTTATTTCATATTTATTGCTTTTTAAAAATTAATACAATTATACGTTAAATAAAAAAGATTTAAGATTTTTGTAAAAAAAATGAATGTCAGAAAACGTTTATTAATTTAGAGACTAGTGAATAATGCAGATAATAACAGTCACAACTCACAAGTGATGGCGAAACGGGAAGAATGGGCTTTCTCTCTGTTTTTTATTAAAATCTTTCATGTTCTCTTTTAAGCCCATTAATGACCCAAACCATAAGCTGAGCCAAAAACACCCACACTACTTGGGCCTGGCCCGAAAAAGGGACTCTTACCAATATCGTACACGGACACGATTTCTGCAATTTCCTTATAATTCCAAGTTCAACATCTTCTGCTATGACCATTTCAAAATAAAACTACAGTTACAGCTTAAAAAGTGTACGGCTTTTCTTTTTCTAAAACAAAGTGAGGAATTATTATTTGAATTTTTAGAAACATGACTGACGATAAAAGCCCTGCATTCTAATTGTTTATATGTGGGCAAAAAAGGCTACATTTTCTATGGAGAGAAATTCTAAGGAAAAAAAAAAAAAAAAAGTTGCCTAACCGTACTTTAGTCTGAGAAAGAGTTCCTGCGTTGCGTTTTTCATCCATCTGGGCTACTAAAACGAGCAGGCAGCAGTCTCCCTGAAAATGATGATTAAACCGATGATCATGGACGGTGATGGCTTGATAGTGTACGCACAAAAGAACAAACCAGGCTTGGGTAGCTGAGTGATGATGCTTTACCCATTTCTCTTCACTTGGCTCACTTCTTTGTTCCTCTCTAAAGTGCACACTTGAACAGACAAATCCGAAGATTGGTCTGAGGTTGATCCAGTCTCCCCTGTCTTGACTCTTCTTTCACGGCTTCAAAACTTTTTGCCTTACTTTTGATTTCCAAGATCGTACAGTTTCTTCTAAGTTCTTGAGTTTATTCCAACTAGACTTGAGAGCAAGCATTGATGATGCTACTTTCCCCTGTTTGGCAAAATCAAGAGGAAAATCTGAGGTCTAAGACACTTCTTTAATAAAGAATGGTGTTTCTCTCTGTAATCAGAAGTCTATGAAACCATAATTACCTGGGGAAGTGAGGCGAAGAAGGATCATCAGGCGAAGACATATGAGCAGAAGCAGAGGCACCACGATACCTTGGCTGATCTTCGTCATTTAAATGTGGTGCTTCACCCCCCAGTCCAAGAGACCCAAACTCAAGGTTTTCAGATGGTGAATTGTAAACATTATTATTATGATCATAGGGATAAAACATCATGACAGATGGAACGTTGTGTCCCTCTGAAGAAGTCACACTGTTTTGCTTCATGCCCGGCGGCAATCTGTACATGCCATAAGCAATATTTCCAGAAGCATCTTGTGAATTGTTTGACCGAATAGGACCGTTTTGAGAATGATGAGAAGAATATGAGGACGATTCATGCCTATACGACGACCCCCAATGCCTATCAGATCGGTCTTGCCTTGAGCTTGGCTTATTATCAGCTTGGTTACGATTGTTGTGGTTACGTCCAGAACCCCGTGACTTTGTACCAGCATTCCAATTCCCTTCTCTGTCGCTGTGATGCTCATTTCTGTCATGCCCATAATTTCCACGCCTCATGCCAGATGTAGGCCGCTGCTCCCTTGGGGAAATCTTCTGCATCAAATTCAGCACAAGTTTAGAGCAGTGTGACAAACCAAAACCATCATGAGTTTTATATTCAGAAGACACAAACAAACAAAAGACCGGACAGAGTGAGTAAAGGAGACAGTAACGCGCCATCACTATGACAATAGCATAACAAGCAGGGTGGATATAGATAGAATGGAAAAGATCCAGAAACATATAGCCTGAAACATCGCAGACTTGGATGCAAGAAGGGTACGCAGACAGATCATACTGTAAATTCATTCAAGATATATTGGGCCACACGACTGACAGACATATTATTAATAATAAAGTAACGGTAAAAGCTCTTCTTTCTAGCATTAGAAAATACCTCAGGTTTGTAGAAATTTCGAAAGACCATTGGACAGAGATCAATACATCACATTACCCAGGAATAAAATGAAAGTTGTACCTCAATTGACCAAAGTATGTATGGAAGTATAATGGAAACTCAAGGAAGGTATTCAGTTCTTACAGGATTTGGAAAATAGGTCCCCGTCCCACTTCGATATCTGGGAGTTTCATTAGCGTAACGAGGGTAAATGTTGGGTGGCCTAGTTGAAACAGGTTGTACAGGAGCAACAGGTACAAGACGAGGTGTGTAGGTCATGAACTGATTCACAACATTGGTGTAAGCAAGAGGTCTTCCAGAACCGTCCCATGGTAAACGCCCCTGGATATAAGTAGGTGGGACTACAACAGGAGCAGGATACATTACAGGCGGATGTTGAGAATTCTGGCAAGAGCGGCCATACTGTAAATTTTGCCAATGGCTTATAAAATCACCATTGAGGATGTCATCTTTGTGCTCCGTTGGTTCTACAGGAGAGCCAATTCTAGTGGAGTGCGAAGAAACTGCTAACTCAGACTGATCAAGTCCCCTGAACGAGTCAAAACTTTTACAGGAATCATGATTCTCCACTCCTTCATCCACACTGTGGTGGCTTGCCAAAGCATCTGATGTTGCATTACCACCAGCTTGATAATTGTACATTGGTAGCATTGCAACGATCGGAACAGGTGGTCCAGTGGGGTAAAAAGTGTATCCAGAATTATCAACCTCGTTTTGTTGCATGCCATGACCAAGGAGAAATGGAGTAAGGGACACTGTTGACTCTGATCCACTTGCTTGAGCTAGTTCATGACCATGCATTTGATGCCTCTGAACTTGAAATGAGGCAACACTAGGACGAGGTCCCAGATCTCTTTCTGTTATTTCATTGCTTGATACAGGAATCCATTCTCTGTTATCATCATCAATCTGGATTGAGTGCTCAGGAACACTCTTTCCTTTTCCATACAGTGCAGATGCAGCCCCAGAAACTCCTTTCCTATTCCGTCTATCCTTTATTGGCTTTGATCCCCTTGTAGTTGATCCATCCCATGAGCTTTCAGATGAAGTCCTGCTTCTAACGGAACTAGCAGCAGACACAGATCTAGAGCCAGCAGTCCTCTCCTCACCATGAATCTGACTGCTTCCTCTGACTGGAGAGTCGAAATTTTCTAAATCATCTCCCCTTGTCGACCGCACTTTCCGACTTGAGGGTACAAAACTGTGCTCTGCAAAAGAAGACTGATGTTTATCATCTGCCTGATGCAATCCATAGCCACCATTTTCAAGTCCAAAACTACGAGTTCCCCTTTCTTGCTCATGCCAAAGATCATGGTCAGACTCGTCGAAATTAACTTCTGCAGACCCCACGTCGTCATTACCAGTTTTGCTGGGCTTTTCTGGAATCGGGTGGGATCCACTGGGAAAATAATGGGTAAATGTTGAAGAGACAAAGTTTTGCGGAAATTGCACATTAGTACTCCAAGGTGTCTCGATGAAAGGAAGGTTAGAAGGAACAATACCAGGCACATTCCTCTGACCATATCCCATTGAAGCTAAGATGGAAGGTGTAATTGGAAACGGTAAGTGACCCGCTGAAAAATTAAAAGGGAAAGGAAAGTGTCCATTAAAACCTTGCCCAGTAATCGATGTCATCGAATTAACAAGATCTTGCTCTTCCTGTTGCATTCCCTGTTCCCCTGCGACAGAGAAGTCTTCATTCACGGAAACTGAACCTAAATCATCATAATAACTGTTCACTGCACTGCTCATGTCAGCTGTACTATCAGGACTTCGGGGGGATGGAGTATGCCTAACTGATGATGAGTCAGCCAAATATCTGACACTGGTTGACAAAGTTTCAGACTCCAGATTCTTTTTCCTGATATTATCAACCCTAGTAGAATTAGTTTGGCGTTTTCCAGCTTCTGGGGCTCTACTACGACGTGATTGCAAAAGAGCTTCACCATATGTCTCAGTAAGCTCAGGGCTAGACCTGGTCCTGGCAAAAAGATGCCTACCATGAAAATTATTCACCACAATATCTGGCTTAGCAGTTGGCTGAAGGTTATCATTTGAAGCACTTTGATTGGAACTGACTTCCTGGGCAGGTTGGTAAGAGTTGCCACGACTCTTTTGCATTTGATATGTTGCTCTAGATGTAACTTCTGTTCCACAGTTACTCTGTTGAGAGGGCATACTGCGAGCTCCGTGAATCCCACCAAGACGGGCGGAATTTTGGTTTCTTTTGTTGCTTGAGGAATTACTAACAAATTCAGCTTGATGATATGGCTCAGGATCTCCCAGTCTCGATAGCCATGAGTCACTTGCAGGAGCATCAGGACGTCGACCACTGCCGTGTCTTTCCCATGTATTCATAAAAAATTGGTTAACCTCTTCGATCAACTTCTCCTCAGGGCATACAAGTAACCTAGCCAACTTCTTGGCACCAAGGGTAAATGCACTTCGTATCCTAAAGAAGTTACCTGACACAATAATTGAACAACAAAAACAAAATCCAAGAAACGTAAGGAAGTAAACATGTTTGTGCATTTTCTAGCTTCAAACTATATAAAGAAAAGAACAAGTCCAAAAAGCTACTAAGGCACAATTGGCACAGCCGCACAGATTGTAAATTGAAGATATTAGCGTTCAACTTAAAAGTATGGATTTATAAATATATAACTAATTAGCTGAATAGGCAGCAGTAGTCAAGCCAGGTAAGTACCTTTACTGACACTGCGCCCAAGGTTGTTGTTTTCACGCAAAGGGTCTATAACATTGAAATGTTTGGAAACAAAAGGCGGCCCCTGTATCTCTTGAGCAGCATGGTTAACTGCATAAACTCTACTACAAGCTTTAAGAAACGCTTCACTAACTCGTAATTCTCCAGCATCCCTTCGAGGAGGCTCCGCTGCCAAACATTGCATACCAAGACAGTCAGTACTAAAGACAGTTACGATGCACAACCAATGCAAAAGTGAGACGGACAGCAGTTCGTAAATACCTGTTACATTTGGTAGTTTACGAACTGGAACAGGACCCCAGAGGCTAATACAAAAATTCTGCCAGTCAAACTTACTAAAGAACTCAAGAAAACGATAGAGGACCTACAAATGCACGCAAGTGAGTCAGGTAGATTGAAGAAGCAACTTTGACAGAATATAGGCAGTTTCATGATGACACTACCTCAAGGGGTCCAGAAAATGAGTTGTTGAAAAGATGAAATATGTAAAGAACCAAGGTTTCCAGGGCATATGTCGAAATAAGCCCATGGTGAGCTCCCAATATACGGCTCTCGTAGTAACACCAGGCTTTAATCAATATAATACTACGCTTGAATAAATGGTTCCGGTTTATATAGTGATCAACCTGCATATAAAACGACATAAAGGTACAGAAATCAAAACTTCAACCTAACTCAGGAAGAGAAAGCAAGTAGCATGTTCTCTTTGGTAGGCAGCTAACCTCCTCGAGGAAGCAGAGTGTACACAGCCCTCCAATCTGATTAAAAGATATATCAACCACAATATTTTCCACCAGACACTTAATTATCTTCACCTGAAACATTTTACCAGTGAAAATTTGTTAGACAATCCAGAGCGTAAAGTGACTCAACCATACTTCCAGTAATATTGATGGTTCCATACACCAAACTTAGAAGAAGAGGTAAAAGAAGCAAAATCATAAGCATCAAGAACGCATACTTCTGCCTGAATATACTGGACTTCTTTGACATGGAATTCAGCATTTTCATTCTTCTCTTCTTTTTCCAGAATATCGCGAACCATATTCGCCCAAGAATCCTTAAGATTTTGGTTGGGGCTGAAGGCCGTTAAGTCGATGTCTCCATCAGGTAAGTAAGTCTTCAGAGGTACAGATCCAAAAGTAAAGATCTGGTAGACACAAACAAAGTTACATTTAAGTCAGTCAAGGATCGGATATGGATTAAGAACACATTTTCTCAGAAATCTTCCAAAAACAAGATATCTAACCAAAAGACAAATGAAGTCAACAATCCGCAAACAACCAACTAGTTTACATTCCATAAACCTTCATCAGCACTAGACATAAGAAAAATCTTCCAAATCGATTCATACACCAAGAAAAGGAAACCCACCTGAACCTGACGAGGGAAGCATTCCATGATAAGCCTCCTGACGTATCTGGCAACAGCATTGCGGCGATCTTCAGAAGGATGAGTTGGCTGGATGCAAGCAATGAGCTTGGCAGTTCTATCCTCCGCCTTAGACCATCGCTCGGCATCAAGGGGCCTCGTCACAGATGCAGCTTCACCTGGCATTAGCCCATTCGGAAATAAGACAGTAGGTGACGGCGGAGAAACCGCCCATGATTCATGCTCACCCATGCAAAATCTCTCCCTTCAAAGTCACCGACTTTGTACACAAACGACACCTTCCTCTCTAATCTAAAACAAACACCTTTACCAACCGTTACGGTTACTTTTACGGCTGCTATAAAGCAACCCTCTGATTCTCAAAACTATCAAAGCCACGGAAATGAGAAAAATCTAATTGCTATGCTTCGATCTAACTCCCCCAAACATAAAAAAAGAAAATTGCAAGAATCCAATCGACTCAGGCACCTAAAAAAATTGGGCAAAGGAAGAAACCGCAGGAGGAGAAATCGAATTGCAGAAGAAGAATGAAGAAGAAGAAGAAGAGTGAAAACCCTAGGAGCCAACGAAGGGGACGGAAATTAGATTCTAAAAACAGAAAGGCGGAAATGAATAAGAACCCTAGGATAAATTGAGAGAAAATTTAGCAGTATCGACGAATCGAGAGGCAAATGCGAGATTGATCAAGATTTCACTGGCGGACTGAAATCGTGCGGAAGAAGATGATGAAGACATGACCAAGATGTATATATTGATTAGGTTTTTCTTTTTTTTATCTTCTTCTTCTCTGTTGATATTCTTTTTCTTTTTCTTTTTTTTTTCTGGGAACAGGAGGAATAAGTGGGAGTGTTTGGTGACGGGGATAGGCAATTCCGGGGAATCTCAGCTTCTCAGGGGCTTTTCTGATATTTAATACTAATTTTAATTAAGCCTATAATAATTGTAAATATCACACACACACAATAATAACTTTTTTTAATAATAATAATAATAAAACCAATTAAAATGATAAATGTTACGTGTTTCTATTTTGAGTATGCAAATACAGTAGAACCTCTATAAATTAATACTGTATAAATTAATAACCTCTCTAAATTAATAAATTATCCCGGTCCCGAGTTGGGCCGGTGTAATAATTGACACATTTCGATAAGATAATAAGATAATAATTTTTTTGAAATCTCTGTGTAAATATATGGCCCCATTAATAACATAAATTAATAATCATATAAATTTATTATATATATAAGATATTTTAGTGAAATATGACTCTAAAATTATTTATTTATTTGTAAATTTGTAATTTTGTTAGAGTTTATCACTATTTTTCTTAAAATATCAAAATATATGATATTATCTTCTCAACTTGCATCAAAAATTATTAAAAAAAATTTATATATGCAATTATTATTTCCTAATGTGTAAATGCATCAAAACACATAGAAGTATTGTCTTCATTTTTATATTTTGTATATAACATTTTTAAAATTTAGAAAAACTCTATATAAATTAATAATTATTAATTTATCGATAAATTAATAACCTTTATAAATTAATAAAATTATGCGGTCCCAACATTATTAATTTATAGAGGTTTTACTGTACTCCACGAGTTTTTTTTGATGAAATGAAATCATTCCATAAAAGACATGGGAAACACTTTGGGATTTTTGCCTCTGATGCCATAAAAAAGATTCAACTTTTCTGTTATGCCCTTTTTTGATCTGGCTTTCACTTATACCATTTTTTGATGGCATTGGGTATTGTTAAATGACGAAACTATCCTGAGCGTTTTATGCCCATACGCTTCTCTCCATGCTTTGAAACCTGCGTAAAAAAGATGGGAATAAAAGTTGATTTGTAGATTAACAGGTCCCACATACTCTCTCTATTATTGATCTCAAACAATTTTTATTTTTAAAATGGATATACCTTATCTATGGGTTTTTGTTTTTATCGGAACTCTTTTTTCTTATTTAATTTTGATGTATATATATATATATATATATATGGAAGAGAGAAACACGTGTCATTTTCGGCTCTTCAAACCAAATTTTCTTTACGTTTTCAGTGAAAATGAATGTTCATTATGTCCGGATTAATGAAAATATACTGATGAAGATTTTTTTTTTTTTTTTTTTTTGGAAGTCATGAAATTGATGAAGACTTCTTTTTCCTCTAAAGGATACGCCTGGTTTGTTTAATGGGCCTACCCAGCTAAAAGGATTTCAAATTGCACAGCCCGTAGTAATAATCATCCTAATTATTTCTTGTTTGCAGGCCCATGAATGAGGAGTGTTTACTGAAATAACTCGTATGCAATTCATCTGAATTAAATACTTCATTTTCCTTATTCAAAAATGACATGTAGCTTTGGGTTTTTTATTCTTTTTTGTTAAATCAGTTTTTATATTTTGCTAACGAAAAAGGGGTATTTTACGTCTTTACAACACTTTATTAACTGGTTTCGGCTCACCACAAGAAATGTAAATAAACGCATAATCAGAATAGATTCCATTTATATACAAGGCATCGACCGTAAATCTTCCCTTCGCTAGACACGTGTCATGATCTCCTCTGTCGTCAGGTTCCCGTCCAATCTGTGGCCTACTGACGTCAGCACCGGCCAAACACTCCTCCTCTGTCTCCTGGCTTTTCTAACGATGAGCTTCGTGTGCTGCCTAAGAACTCCGTTCACGGCCTTGACGTAGTTTTTAGAGTCGTGGTCCCTCAAGACCGAACCGTCCGAACCATAAGCCGTACGTTGACTCAGCGTTTCGAGCGGGTGAGGGCGGTTCAGAAACGCACGCAGCGCCGTAGGAGAGTAAGTTTCGTGGCTCTTTTCTAGAACGTAGAGAGCGTTTCCCGGCGGTAGAAAAGGGTGTGTTGGCGAGACGCTCTCACTTGGCTGTAGAATAAATAGTTTCCCCATCGGTGAATACAACAGTTTCTGCAAAAGTGAAAACAAAACCAAACATTCGTATTTTAATTTAGACAAATATGCTTAGAACGTATTTATTAGAAACACTAAGGTGCAACGAGATTAAGACTTACGTTTTTGTTGAGACAAGGATGTGTACGGAAGGACCCATTCAAGCGCTTGAGTACGAGAGCAACATGGTCAGGATAATTACACGAGAAAGCTCGTGGAACAATATCTCTATGCATCATCACAGAGTGAACATGACTCTCGTCAAGACCAAGCTCCGCTAGAATCTTCTCACCTCCACAAAACACAAACGGTGAACCGAACGTGACAACGGGTTTCATAGCTTCAGAGCTAACGAGTCCTCTAGAGATGAGCATCAGATTCACTATTAACGAGAGACTGCCTCCAAGAGAATGTCCTGCAAACTGAAACTTAGCTCTATCTCCGTGTCGAGACAAATGCTCTGTTATTTCTGGTAAAAACTGTTCGTATATTCCTTTTGCTGCCTCGTAGATTCCTCTGTGGACCAATACATCTGTATCCTGCAATAACCATATCAATATACTAAGCTCTCTAGGATTAAAAAAAACAAATATTAACGTAAGCTTAGCGATTTATAAAACGAACAAAAACCAAATGTCCATATTCCTAGCAGAGATCAAGATCTTTACCTCAAACTTAGTTGGTTCGAAGAAGAGGTTTGCTTTCCAAGAAGCTAAAGAATCAGATCCCTGCAAAAACATGACACGAATTAACACATTGAAGGATCATAATCTGAGAAAACAGAGGATTTGCTTGTAGTTATTATGACTCTGAAAACATCATACCTGAATCACAAAGCACCTAGTGTATGTGTTTGGATCGTCACACACAAACCACTCACAAGGAGAAGATTGTAGCGACTGCAACTCCTTTGCTGCTTCCAATTTCTCTTCCTCACCAGCAGCAACCACAGCTGTCATAGTAGACGCTGCAGCCTGAGCCGCAGCAGCTGATTTATAAACCGGGTTGCTCGGTTCCGAAAGATCATAGTCTTTGCACGAATGGATGTAAGATGCGGCCGAGGCAGCAATCTTGTAAGCAGAAGCAGAAGATGAAGATGATCGTTGAGACTGCTTCTTGGATTCTGATTCTGGGGACGTAATAACAGGAACACGTGTGGAATCTTGCTCTAGTTTCTCTCTAAGTATCGCTGCTTTCGCTTTCTTTTCCAATGAAGATGTCACAAAATATAACCCATAGTTTCTTCTCAAATCCTCACCCTTGATCTCCGGTATCGTGTAAGCCAAGTTACACAAATAAGCTAACTGAGAAAGCTTTTTAGCATCAGACCAAGAAACCTTCATAAGCAATCTAGAGAACGATTCGCGTTCCCAATCACCGTTTTCAGATCCGTAATTCGCAACACAACCCTCGTCTTCTCCTTCTTCACAGCCACACGTAACTTTAACACTTCCCACTGCAACTTCACCAATTCCACTCTCTGTTCTTTGCTCTTTCTTCCACTGTCTCCTTATCTCAAGCAACCTCGCGACCCAATTCGCCTTCTTGCCTCCATCTAGATTTGGCTCAATCTCAATCTCAATCTCATCGTTCTCTTTCTCGTCTTGACAAGTGTCCGTTTCAAATAGCAGTGATTTTATAGGGCTGGGGATTATGGAACTCGATATCTGAAAGGAGAACACTCCTACTGATCGGCTATTTTTCATTCCCGGGCCAGGAGGACGTACAGAGACAGCAAGAATCCGGTTACTGTTACCAGAGCGACAACACAAGTGATTGTCGGAACTCGATCTCCGTATTCCAGCGCCTTTTACGACGAGATCTTGACCGGATAACGATCTACGGAGGCCAATATGTTCTTTGAAAACGTCACTCACCGCCGCTGGAGGCGTAGAGGCCATAGCCGCATTAAACGCCATTATTTATGTACGAAACTCCAACTCTAGTAAACAGGAGAAGACAACTATGTCACTTATATATATAGATATTAAAAAAAAAAACAGATCATCTTATAAGAAAAAAAACAATCTTAATTTCTCTAACCGTTATTAATAGTGTCTTTATGTCTTCTCATCAAGAATAAGTATAGTAGAAATTGGAATCATACTTTACGTTTTTTCCTAATGTCAAGGAATTATTTCATACCTTAACCTTAACATATGCGGAACATATAACAAAACGTTTTAATTTGCGGAAAAGGTAAGAAAGAAAACGTTTACAGTAGTGAGAATGTGTGTAGTTTATGGACCGATTTTAGGTAAATAGCCAGCTAGATTATAAAGAAGTGACACGTCATTAAATTCAATATACCTACGAGCCAACTAACAACCTTTGCTCATATCTCTCGTATGTGTGGTGGGGTTCGAATCTTAATAGTTGGACTGGGTCCGTCGTACAGAGGTGCTTCCACGTGCGCCACGTACGATGTGCTCATCGTATTATCATTTTTTTAGTTACCAAAAAAGATCGAGAAAAGCTAAAGAAAAAGTTTTTGTCTATTATTTTTCCAACTCGAATAAGCATATCTTTAATAATTCTTCAATTGGTTTTCTTTTTGCCTGTTGTGATGAAATACTACGAACATTACCTGCGGTTAGTTTTTGTTTATTTGAAACAGCAAAAAATTATAAATCGAAGAAAATATTAAAATTTTGAAAAAGAAGAAGAAAAAAACAGACAAAAGCATATGATATGTGTTGTTCATCAAAATAAGGAGATATTACGGATTTTCACGAGAATAATTTGGAAGAAACAAAACAAAGATTGAAAAACACGAGTCTCGAGATACGTTACCTTATTTATGAGTGTTGATCGATGGCAAACAATAATGGAGGATCAACACAGCGTTTCTGAACCGTTGGATCAGCCGGAGAGAGCCATCAGATCATCGATTCTTTGGAGGAGAACAATATCGAACCAGATCATTTGATAACAGAGGGAAAATAAATAAATAAAGCGGAGAGTTCAACAATGGCAGAGAAATGGAAGGAGATTAGAATAGGTATGATGAATATTAAACGGGAAGGTTACAAAGAGTCAGACCAGATTCTGAAACTTGTTCTTGTTTCTGAAAAAGATTCATGAATCTCTCTCTCTCACAGATGTAGATGGAAGCCAGATTAATATATACGTGAAATGAAAGAAGAGAGAGAACCAAGTCACGTGGAGAGAGAGAGAGGAAGAGAAGCTTAGGTAAGGACTTAAATGCCCTCTTTGTGGTCTTTGATTTACAGATCGGAAAACCAGTGGTGGTTGGAGAGTAGTTAACCGTTTTTTTTGCTTAATTAGCGAGAAAATATTGGTAAATGTTGTTATGAAAAAATAAAAAAAATAAAAAAATCTCTCTAACTGTGTATTCGTATCCACAAGTTTCCTAGATTTCTTCACCGTTTTAGTCAAACCCCAAAAATCTAACAAAATCGATTCGATGGAGTGCGAAAATAATGAAATGAATTTTTCCATACGACAAGTGTAACATAGCTGTGAATTACAGTATTAAACGCAGAAGTTGAGGGTATTTCCGTCAAACTATATCGGAAGCGTGCGTGAGAGACGAAAATATCTATTTGACCACGGAGGAGTAAAAGGGTAAACATGTAATTTCATGGATGAGAAGCAAAACGACCACGACGAGCCAAATGTTCGGTTGCATGAAGCAAAGAGCGTCAGTAATCTCCACATATCATCTCCCAGGTGGTCGCAGCCGCCTTTTCTTTCCGCCGGTTCTCAATTTTTTTTTTTTTTTTTTTTTTTTCATTCTATATAGATTGTCATCAGTTACATTTTGTATCTTTATCATATACTTTTTCTTTATTTTTGGGGTCTGTTTTCTGCCAAATAAACTTGCCACGTGTTGTCACAAGAAACTTTCGTGAGCTTCTCGAGCTAGTGATATCAGCTAAATGGCCCATAACATTCGAAGCTTAAAATGAAGGCCCATTAGCTAAATGGCCCATCAGCCTATATGGATGTTTTGAAGTACATCATGATGATATGTCATAGTCGATAAAAGAAGATATAGTTGTACCTGGAAAAAGGAAGACTCTAGATTGGAAACCTTTTGATGATAGCGACAAAATTATAAACTTTTAAAACTTAAAAACAGTCAAGAATTTGCCGGCAAAAAAAAAAAAAAAAAAAAAAAAACAGTCAAGAATCCTAGCATAATTAATTTTAAAGAAAGTTAGGTTAAACCAATTATGAAGTCTTATAAAATTTTCTGATAGTGATATGTACTCAGAGAATTAGATCAGTAATTGTATATCAATAAATAGTCATAGTTGCATGTGAACACAACACATGAAAATTAATGGGCCAACATTAGTAAAGAACACTTACCTAACTCACCGGGACAAAAAAATAAAATAGACCACAATGTTGATTTCCTAAAAAGATTTGTTTCACCACAAAAATATCGAATATGCGGATAACTATTATTTAAAAAAAATGTAAATAAATGGGCCTACATACATATAAATATATTATTTGAATAATGGATTTAAAATAAAAATTAGAGGGAATATGAAGTAAGCTGACGCTAATTCCCTCTGCAACTTGAAACCAATCCTTATCTCTCTCAGTCTCAATCTCTTTAGGGTCAAGTCTCTGGAATCATCGAATCTCTTTATATTCTTTTCTCCGTGATCGTTAGTTAGATTCATAAGCAAAATAAAGAAGTTTTTTCAATATTTTTTTTTTTAGAAACGAAACACATCGATCTGAGATATGAATTCGACGATGGATGCCGGATTTGGCGGTTCCGGTGATGCGGCGACGGAGTTAATGCAGATTCGGTTGAACCACAAGCACGATCCAAAGGAGAATCAGTGCTCTTCCGTCCTCGTTAAGCATATCCAAGCGCCTGTTCATCTCGTAAGTCTCTGATTCTGGAGTTGGTGGAGCTCGCAACTCTCTTTCATTTGAGATTGAAAAAAATTGATCTGATAATTAGAGTCGTGAATCATTGCTTAATTTGATTTAAATTGATAATGATATTTAAAAAAAAAAAATCAAAATCAACAGGTTTGGTCTCTGGTGAGGAGATTCGATGAGCCACAGAAGTATAAGCCGTTTGTGAGAAGGTGTGTGATGAAAGGTGATGTTGGAATTGGCAGTGTTCGAGAGGTTGGTGTTAAATCTGGCCTCCCAGCTACTACAAGCACCGAGAGATTAGAGCTCTTAGACGATAATGAGCACATTCTTGGTATCAGAATCGTTGGTGGTGATCACAGGCTTAAGGTAATGAGCTTCTTTTTTTTTTTTTTTTTTAAGGCAATATTCTAATTGGGGTTTTATCTTGTTGTTTTTGCAGAACTACTCATCAGTTGTTACAGTACATTCAGAGATAATAGATGGAAGAGCAAGCACAATGGTGATCGAGTCATTTGTGGTAGATGTACCACAAGGGAACACCAAAGACGAGACTTGTTGCTTTGTGGAAGCTCTTATACGATGCAATCTCAAATCTCTGTCCAATGTTTGCGAGAGAATGGCTGCTCAGGACAGGACATGAGTTATATAGTATACATGGCTACTGTGTCTTTGGCTCTTCTTTTTTTTTTTTTTTGTCTTTGTCCTCTTCTTCCTTTGAATTAATGTATATAGTCGAAGAGTCGTGCATATTTACCATTGAGTGTGGCCAAGTGTTAAAACCTTTAGTATTCCTTTAGGACAACTTCATGACTGATTCCTCCATGTGAGTGTGGTTGTGTAAGCTATGAGCAGCAGCTGTAATTTACTAGTAATGTATGTACGCTTTATCATTGAGCCATGTTTCTATTTGTGACATTCCCAAAAAGTGAGTTAAAATGTTGAAACTTCTTGATACTTGCATTAACTTGAGAAAGAAGATACAAGATTGTCCTCATGAATAATGGCTTTAGGAATGTTCGCGTTTTAAAAGTCCCCCAGACTCTGTAATCATGACACCATATACTGTAAAAATACAAGGTAGTCGGTTATTTCGTATTTGTGACTATGCCCTTCTTCTCTGTAGAATTTAAGTTGCTGAAGTGAATAATCTAAGAATTAATTAAAAAAAAGCCACAACTGTAGCACCAATCTTCGAATTTAGCCATTTTACTGTAGCACCCTCGGAAATTGCCACTCCACCCCTCCGAAAAGACAATTTTACCCTTCATTTAGTGACATCATTCATCTTCTCTCTTCTTCTTACCTTATCTCGCCGATCTACATAGATAAATCTTGTTGTATTGCAAATCTAGGATCTATAAACAACAATGAACCGTCACCACGACCACGACCTTTTCAATGAGGAAGAAAAAATCCGTTAATTCATTTTCTGTAATCCTCTTCTCTTTCTCGCTGAATCTCTGCTTTTTATTTCTAGTTTCTTTTTTTTTTTTTTTTTTTTTTTTAATTTTCTAGTTCCTTAGATTCATGATTTTTTTTTCCGATTTTGAGTATCCTTGATGTTCGCAAGCAGTAGAGGAATCTAGATCTCTCATTTTGTTTGAGTTTTTTTTTCTTAAATTAGTTTTTGCAAATGGAATATAGCAGAAACTAATGACTGTGTTTCATTTCAATCTGATTACGGAAGGCTCATTTCTATTTTGAAATGATTTTAACAGTGTTGAGGTGATGGATCTCTAGATTTACAGAAAAATAGGTTAATATACAGAATTTTTGAGAAATTGATAGTGTTAGTAAATAATTTAGTCCATTTTGGAGAGTGATTGGGACTCATTTCTTTAGTTTTTGGAGTATGAAATTCAATGTTGAAGTGGTCAGATGATTTGGAGTGGTCCGATGATTTGGAACTCAATGTTGAATGTTTATTTAGGTTATTGGCATTTGACATTTGATAGTTTACTGATTGTTGTAATTCTTGATGAATTTTTGCAGAAAGGCGGAGGGAAGGTTTCGGGCTGCATGTCGGCCCGCTGGATTTGGCCAAATTCTCGTTGGCATTCCATTGGATAATACTATATGAATGTAATGTTTGATTGGTGTTGGACTCTTCACAGAAAACAGAGAAAGCTTGATGATTGCAAAGCAGAGCTTAGGAAGCAAGAGGTGGTTTGTACTATTGATATGAATTTGTCGGATACATTTTCATTGTGCTTGTTTTTTTTTTTTTTTTTGCTAATTGATACTCTTTATGTGTTCACTCAGGATATTATTAAGTGAAGAGAGGATGCTATTGCTAGTTGCAACCAAATGAGACAGCTTAATGACACACAGTTATTCATTAGTTTTGACATTTGTAATTTATGCAATATTTCATGGATGAAATGTAAATTGTGGATTTATCCATTATATTTTGGTTCAGATGTCAACTATGCATTTTCTATCCATGTTTTTTTGTAGACAATTTTTGTTCTGTTTGTCCATGATAACTCTGAGTTGTTAATTTATAAATATGTACCATAATTCTGTAATTCAAAAAAGATAAGTTTCTCACATTTTAAAAGCATTTAGTGTTCGCTTAATTAGTTTGGTTTACCCTTTTTAAACTAAAGTTTAGCTAACAACTATATGTAGTTTCGTGGATAATAAAAGCACCATTTTTGTGTTATAAGTTATATTTTTTTTGGAGAAAATTGTATTTGCTATTGTATCGAGTTTTTTTGGGTTCACTAGTACTTGATTAAGGTTTAGTTTTATTTTATTATATTTTTTTTTGTAGATGGCCAACTGTGCATTAATCGATTTAGGTTAACTAATCCTTGATTAGGGTATAATTTTTTTTATTATATATTTTTATGGATGACTAACTGCACATTAACAATTTGGGTTCACTAATCTTTTAATGGGGTTTAGTTTTATATTATATATCTTTTATAGATGACCAATTGTACATGAATTAATTTATGTTCATTAGTCATTGATAAGGGTTAAGTTTTTATTTTATTATATTTTTTATAGTTTATTGATGACCAACTGTACGTTAATCGATTTGGGTTCACTAGTCTTTGATTAGGGTTTAGTTTTCATTTGTTTTTATTTTTTATGGATGACCGACTGTACATTAATCGATTTGGGTTCACTAGTTATTGATTAGGGTTTAGTTTTCATTTATTTTTATTTTTTATGGATGACCGACTGTACATTAATCGATTTGAGTTCACTAGTAATTGATTAGGATTTAGTTTTCAGTATTTTTAATTTTTATGGATGACCGACTGTACATTAATCGATTCGGGTTCACTAGTCATTGATTAGGGTTTAGTTTTATTTTATTATATCTTTTTAATGGTTGACTGACTATACATTAATCGATTTGGATTCACTAATCTTTGAATAAGGTTTAGTTTTTATTTGTTTTAAACTTAATCAGATTGTGTACATTAATCAGTTTATGTACATTAATCAGTTTATGGATAACTAACTTATTAGATTGTGTACATTAATCAATTTTTTTTGACAGCGTACATTAATCATTTTATGGATAGCTTATTGTACATTAATCAGTTTAAACCATAATATAGTCATGTAACCAAAATTTTTTTTTATAACTATGTAACCATATCCTCTTCATGAAATAGATTACATCTTGTGGGAACAGACTTGAAGTTGATTCTTTGAAAACTCATAAAGAATATGAAAATTGTAGTCAGACTCTAGCGATCCGAGAAAACAAGTACAAGCACGGTGATCACAAGTGCAATTGTAAATATCAAAGCCTGCAAAAAGCAACATGATGCAGCAAAATATACAAGTTGGTAAATCCTCATTTACAGTTGGTTGGTGTTTTGTCATTTCGTTTTATTCATTGAGGAGAAATGCATTGGATCAGGTAACTCACAGCTGTAGCAGAGGCAACAAGACCAGATCTTTTATGTGGATATCTACGGTAATAGTTTGACGGACACAGAAACGTAGCAACATATGACACAAATGGGAAGACGAATCCAATAAGAAACCTAACAAAAACAGGTAAAAGAATCTGGTTTAGCAAGATAATACATCTGAAAGCCACGATAATAAGAACAAAGAGTGAGTAGATAAGCATTAAACACTCTCGAGAACATCCAATTCCACAATCAAAGCAAGGCATGGGCTTATAGAAAAGTCCAAATTCACCAGTCCTCACCTTCACGGATTGGAAAATACTTCCCTTTCTTTTGTTCCTCTAAATCTGCTAACATATACCAATATTTACAAAAGGGATTCAATAGTTAACAATCATATAGAGATAAACACTAAATAATTGGTATCACAAGAATCATAAACACCAAGCTGGCTACAACTGAATAATTTTAGCATAAAATCCTACAAATCTTCGAAAAGACCCACACCCTCATGCTGTGTACAGATTTCTAAATTTTGGTACATCATCTTACTTCCAAATTTCAATACCAGGGCCTCAAAGGCTTACATCAAAAGCAAGGGTGACAAGAGAAGCAACGATGATCATAAAAATTATCATTCTATTAATAGCAAAACTGTAATCATAATGTAGTCACGTACACAAATCACAATTTTTTTCAAAACTAGGCTACACCGACGGTAGTGAATCAATTATTTTACAACTCATTTAGTCCATGGGTTTTCTATACACTGTCTCCAAATGAAAGCAATTCACTTTCAGCTTCTCTCAATTTTTAATTTTAGTAAAATTCCACCGAATTAATGAGAATAGAACCCTACATCTTTGAATTGGAGGAGTACAAAGACTTGAAATTGTACCTTCAGAACTAAATCGAGATTGTCTTTGTTGAGGACGATGCAGAGACTAAGGTCCCCGTGAGATATGCAGGCGGTTCACCGTGTTTGGATTTCCGTTGGTGCTCTTTCTCGCCGTTATCGGATCTGCAGCCCTTGTCACCATTGGATCGCACGTCTTGTGGAGACTAGACTCGTCGCCATAAAATGAAACTATGCCTCTACTTTTTGGATGTCTGTCGTAGTTCTTATCGGAATCGTCATCGGTATAAAATTGTTTCCTTCAGAGAAAACTTCTTCTCTCTTCTTAGCTCTGACGTCATCATCTTTAAACCTCTAAAACAAATAAGTAATTCTTGCCTATAATGAAGGGTAGAAGAGTCATGTACAGTTATAATTTCAGCATAATTCATACCTCCAACAAGTGGCAAAATTAGAAGATTGATTAGTTTCTGTGGCAAATTATGAAGTCTCTCATAATCTAACGTAGTACTACTATGACTATACCAGTTATAACATCTATTTAATTGTCATTGTAAATAATTTGAAAATGACAATACCTGACAAGGTACTATATATCATCATCGATTCATCATAAATAATTTGTCGATGACAAAACCTGATCCTTGTTACTAACAATAAATGGATCTTGAAGGTGACAGTTTGTCTCATCAATGTGACCATCTAATAAGTATCTACTTGATAATTTTTCGAGAATTTAATAATATATGATATATATTTGCTTATTTATTTAATTAAAAATTAAAAATATAAATTATCATAGTTTAGAACTACTATACTACATCGTTAAAGGCAAATGAAACGATACAAGATAAGGAAGAAGTAAAAAGTAAAAAGAAAAAGGATTATGTTTAAGTTGTTTTGTTTCGCACACATTACACCGAGGGTCAGATGAAATTTTTTGAATGATTATTAGATTGCCAATAGAGAAGCTACGAATGTACATGAGTACGTTGCCTATACGTAATAAGAATTAACCTATAAGTTGTTTCTTGTTACTAACATAAAAACAAAAACAAAAACTTAGTATTAATCTTCATTCAAAATTAATTTGATAACAACTTTGTTGTGTTGATTCATAACAAAACCAGAGTAATAAAAACTAGAAACTGCTACCGTGACTTTTAATTGTCCAATCCGAGGATTTAATTCCCCACCTTCCCCTGTATTTTCTCTCGTACGCACAAGGGAGCCCTAATAATTACAGTTTCTGTAGCTAACAGCTACATTTCCTCTTTATATACGTGTCTCGGACAACGAACACAACCGCAAGTTGATTTTTCCGACAAGCCGGAAATGGATACACGCCGGTGGAATCAGAGAAAGGTCACCAATGCGTCTTGTTCCGAAGGAATGTGACCAACTAGTAAGTCAAGGAATTGCGTCTGTTTGCCAGTTGAGAACCTTTTCTTCTTGGCTTAGCGGGTCTGGTCTTGAAGGGAACCTCCGCCTATAACAAATTGTTTAGGAAGAGATTCTTCGTCAGAGCTGACTTTGTTTACGTTTTTTCTTCTCTTTGCTTTTTTTTATTTTTTGTCCCTTCTCTGTGTTCAAAGCTTAATTAAACCGTTGTGTTCGCAAAGGTGACTAGTATTGAGTGGAAAGCTGTTACTATGTCGGAAGAAGAAGATGATCTCATTTTCAGGATGTACAAACTTGTCGGTGACAGGTTCGATTCAGATATTTTGAAATTCTCTTGAGTTTGATCTCCTCAATGCTTCATTCATTTATAATACCGAATACTATTACACGTGGCGAGTAGGTGGCCGCCGGCAGGATCCCGGGGCGTACGCCGGAGGTGATTGAGAGGTACTGGATTATGAAACACGGCTTCTTTTTCGCAAACTGACGAAGATAGCTTGTTCTTTTTAGTAGTTAATAAAAGCGAAGCTTGTACTTTCTATAGTTTTCCTTGTTCATTGAAGGAATTAATATAAAAAGTAAAACCATTAATAGTTGAACTTTCGTGTTCGAAGAAGTATAAAATTGATAGATGGTTGTTTATGAAGCACGTAATGTTGTGACTTGTGAGGAGTGTTGGATTTTGATAGTGAAAAAATACTTTTATTTCTATTCTTTTATTCGATATAAATTAGTTGATTGGTTAACCAAGATGACAAGATTAAGAAACGTATACAGGTACTACTAATTTTAGATTTGGAATACATGGGCGATGATGTTAATCCCATCGCATTTGTCATGGGCTCTTTCTCAAGCCCAACGAATTAACAATTCGATACCGCAGGAGCAACTGAAATTGTCCAGTGTGCCATTTTTATTTTGTATTCTTAAACTTCGTGATGTTTTATGGCAACCGCTTTCACTTGTACTTTTCGTAGAATCAAAAATATTCCGTACGACGAGCGCAAAAGTAGTAATGGATAGATTCCACTGACCAGTAGTATCAATTTCTGATATAGTATAATCCAAATTATTATTATACTTTTATACGTTTTTTTTGGCATATATATTTGTACGTTTATGTATGAGATAAATATAACGAGAATAAGTTTATCTTTCACAATACAACGCTGAAAATTCTGACAACTTTACGTAGAAAAAGACGAATTTAAGGAAAATACTATGATGTTTCCACATGTCCACGTGTCATTGTGGATCATTTTCGCATTTTGCCGTGAGGCCCGTGACCAACGGCTTAGGAACGTTTGGTTTTGGATACCCGAACACATCAACAAATATGAGATTTTTTTATAAAGGTTCATAAGTCATTTAAATACTACTTTGAAATTAATGCCATTGATTAGTCAGAACTAGAGTGTTTGTGACGAGCTAAGAGCATGTGTAATGATCAGTGGCGGATCCAGCAGCTAATTTAACTGGTTCAAAATGTAAGAGATGACTTCGAACTTTGGGATAGGGGTTCAACACAAAAGAATTACCACTTGTGCTAGTGGTACTTTTTGATTTATGCATACAAAATATGTATTTATGAATTTTAGGTGGGTCAATTGACACTCTTCCCTCCTTCTTGGGTCTGCCACTGACAATGATGATCTCTCACCCAAATCTTCCATTTTTTACAAAAATTAACAAAATAATAAATAGTATTATTTTATTAAGAGTGTTTCTCAATTAAGAGATTCTCTTACTTTTTTTAAAAAAACTTTCATAATAAATTAATATTATTTATTATTTTAATATTTCTTTTATAGATGAGAAACTCTCGTGAAAGAACCTCATTTCACATGTTGTTCTAATCTGGTCCGTCCAGTTTTTTTCAGCAATGCATTTATTTTTTATCCAAAAATACAAATCTGGTCCGTCTAGATCTAGATTCAGTCTACATCGAAATTCATTATAGCTGGTTGTGTTTTTATGATTTAGGTCCTAATATAATGAATTTAATATGTTAGATTAACATCGAAATTCATATCAACTGGTGTATATCTTTCAGCTTAACGCTAAAACTTCAAAAGGTTATATAGATCCTTCATCCTTGAAGGATGTTTTTTTTTTTTTTTTTTTTTTGGAAATGTAATAATCGTACATTCCTTATTTGTGTTAAATGTTATGAAATTATCGTGCATAGTACAATAAACAAGCCTAATAATAATCCGCAACATCTTGGCGCTCTACAAAATCCGTTAACACGATGATGGCGTTGAAAATAAAGAGAAATAACAAAATCGAAAAAGAGAGGAGAGTGTAGGACCCACGCGTTTTTATTTTCCTAACCACAAATAAAAATGAAATTCATGTCATTTTCTACACGCACCTAAGTCAAATGGATTTCGTCTTCGCCGAAACTTCCTTGTATCTCACAAATTATAGATGCTTCATCTACCATTATTCATCGTTGTTTTTATCACTTTAGTGTTAATGTCATAATGATCCATCCCAAAAGCAAATCAAAGGCTTTGTTCGAAATTAGGACCACGGGAAAAGATACATACGTATATTCTAGTATTACGACACGTCACATGGTTTAATCTGAAATATCTATATACACAAGACGATACATGTTCTTTTCGTTTTTGAAACCGTAATCGTTGCCGAAATGGTCCATCATATAGAACCAGGACAGATCTAGAGATAAATTTTATCCGGGATTTTATTATAAAATTTTACAAAATTTAATTATTTTTGAAAATTTTAAGAAAGACGTTATTGCAAATCTCTAAAAAATTATGCTAGTTTTTAAAAATTTATGGGGGACAACTACTCCTCCTCCTACTTACCTACGTCCACCCCTGTATAGAACCTAAAAATAGTTGAATCTATAATAGTATAGATTAGTTTGCGTTTAGTTTGAAATCGTAATTGTTATAAAAAAAACAATGCTTTTATTTTTTATTTTTTTAATATGAAACTGTAATCGTTGCTAAAAAATTTGTTTATCATAATTTACCAAAAAAAAAAAATATATAAATCTCTTTCAACGTTAGTGAACTACGATATATTAGTAATCTTAAAAATAGTATACTTTTAAAAGAATGAACCTATTAAAAAAAAAATCTCTTAATTATCCCTTAGTTTCTGTCTTTGATTTAAGTTGATGAGATAAACTAAACTTTCTAATTGTAACCCTGTAGATATATGTTTTTTTTTTTTAAATCCTCACTGATCCTTTTAAGTAATTATAGAACAGAAAAAGTTAAACGACCATCTTATACAACCGCGATTGAGAAATGATATAAGTTATTAAACGTAAATAGTGATTTACGCATTATGGTTATCTTTTCATCTTTTTTTAAAAAAAACCATGTGCATGTAGTCATGTGCCACTTCTCGGACACTGAACTTATTTTATCTAAGTATTAGTCCATTTGTAGTTCCGGCGCTCTGTATCTTAAAACTATAATTAGTATGATGCTACAACTAATTATATTCTACCATGGTTAATTAAGTTTCACTAGCACTGATTAGCAATAGCAGCACCTAACCATTCAGTTTAACAACTAAACTTTTAAAATAGTATAACCATTAGATAAATACACGAGTAGATGAAAATTATCAGTTATCGTCTGTAGAGATATATATATATATATATATATATAATTATAGTGTAATTTACTACTGCATTGTGCAACATAACTATAGTATTAACACTATTCGAGTAAAATTAGATGGTAAAAAACTAAAAAGGTCTTTGATAAAAAAAAAAAAAAAATTCTAGATTACACTACACGATCGGTCAAAACCTCATGGTCATGATTTGGACGTAAAAAATATCACTCTACGACCAATAACATATGAACACGTCACTATCAATTCATCGTGTGAACGAAAAAGCACAATATTAGACTCTGATTATTCACATACTATTAGTTTTAGGATGCAATAATTTATATTTTACCCCACAAATTCCTAAATAGAATTTTGACGAACCAGCAAATAATTTAATTGAAAATGGAGGGTATAAAAAAAAAATTATAGTGAGATTTTCATAATTAGATGACATCACGAACCTTACGTCATCGAAAATACATTCGACGGTATCTTAAAACGCGGATAAGAGTTTTGAAATCTCTTAATTAGTACTAATAAATTAAATATATATAATCGTTATAATAGGTTTGAAAACGTCAAATTAGAAAGAAAAGGAAAAAAAAAAAACAGAATCAGCTTTTATAAAAATAGAAAGAAAGTAATAAAAATCCATGTCACCTATGTCAATTTCTCTCCAGTATCCTTCTCTTTTCCCCACAACTTCTTGCATAAGCTTTAAAAGAAAAATCAAAATAAAATAAAAAACAGAACAAAATCACGGACAAACATCATATATATATAGATATGTATCTTCATATTATAATTATAAACATACACACACTCAGAGACAAAGCTCAAATCTCATCAAACTCATAAAAGCTTCTCAGATATGGTAATGAAGGAAGAGATGTTAATGGAAATAAAGCTTGTGATTAACGAGCTGGAGCAAGGGAAAGAGTCAGCGAATCGGCTAATGAACAATTTGAAAAGCCCTTCTTCCTCTGAGGATTTAAACAAGATTTTGGTCTCTAAAATCCTCCGTTCTTTCGAAAATGCCATAGTTATGTTGAGTCTTGATAAGGAGACTCGTAAGAGAAGCCCAAAGAGGATCGATCAGATTCATAAGAAGAGGTAAAAAGATAGATTCGTAGTTAGAGTGTTTATGAGTTTTGAATCTTGAGTTTAAAAGAAATTTGTCTGATTTTGTGTATATTTATTGATCTTCAGGAGAACATTAGAGAAGAAGACCGAGAAAGTAAAGGTATGTGTTGGAACAGGACAAGAAGGAAATTCTCTTGATGATGGTTATTGCTGGAGAAAATATGGCCAGAAAGATATTCATGGATCCAAGAACCCTAGGTAAATCAATCATTATATAATCTCGTCTTCAGAGCATTACAATTGTGTGTGGAGATATTGCCAAATTTTGACAATTTACTCTGTTTCGGTAATACAGAGGATACTATAGATGTACACATCGATTCACAAGAGGGTGTTTAGCAGTGAAGCAAGTTCAAAAATCAGATGAAGATCCTTCGTGCTACGAAATTAGGTATCTAGAGAGTCACACATGTAATAACAATCCATCAACCACCAAATACTCTGTTTCTGTGTCCGAAGAAGAACGAAAAAGAGTACCTAAGCCACAAGTTACAAAGCAATCCGGAAACATAATTGAACATATGAAATCTGAAGAATTGATGTTAAGCCTCGATGATTTGGAAAACAAGAAGGAGATTTTCAGGACGTTTTCATTCTCAAAATCCGAAACAGAGAATATTTATGGATGGGAAAATCTGTCTCCGACAACATCACAATCTGGAATCACCAACGAGTTGTTATCTGCCTCCTCTGTTTCTGCTGTGAATTCACCGACGGATGATTCATGTTTTTCTTCTTTGGAAAATATTTTAGATTTGAGTTATGATTGCTCGTGGATGTAATAGTTACATATAGTCTTTGTAGTAGTAGAATATTTTAGTTGGTGAAATAAAAAGTTAGTTGGAACTAGGATCCTTCACTAAGAGAAACTGAATAGCAATATCAACATTCTCATAGACGCCTTCTCCAAGCTGGGGAATCTCCAACAAGCACTGTCTCTGAAAGAGGAAATGAAGCAGAAAATGGTGAGACCGAATGTAGAAACATACAATGCCTTCTTAAAGAGAAGAACCAAGCGGAGACATTGCTTTACCGAAGTTATTATACCACATACTATCTTATAACTTAGAGCATAGTTCATGTTCTTGGGACCAAACAAATATCGAAAACTTCAAGATGGGTGAGTTAGTTCTAACCTCAAGGAAGGCCTAGTGTTGTTTTAACAGTAAGAGATGTTTCCCATAGATAGTAAACATTGGCTTAGTATGATCCACTGGTAACTTGAATATTGTTTCTTTTTAATTGTTCTTGGGTGAGTGGTCAAAGGTAGAATCCGTAATACCAAATTTTGATTGGAAGAGTCAAAGAAAAAAAAAAAAAAATATACCAATTTCTCTAAATAAATACATATGCTCTAAAACAAAGATATTCAGCTAAATACATAATCTCGTCGTCACGTAGCTCTCTTTGGAAGTCTCATCCCAAACCCACGCTTCAACTTCTCAATCCTGGACAATCAACAAACCAACCAGGTCACATAACTTTCTTGTCAAGTAACAACAAATAGTGATGTAAAAAGGCTTACGTTGGGGCTAGTTTCCCGAGGCAATCGAGCTCTTCACCCGTGTCTTCATCTATGACTCTACCCGTAATGTCAACAATGTATGATCTATCTCTGTCTGGAGGAAGTCCTCTACCCGCAAGCAAGTCCAAATCTTTACGGTGAAGCTCTCTTCCGTTCACAAACACTCCCGTGGTTCCACCCGAGCAGTTCTCTGGCATTGCGTAATTGAGCTCTTCTATGAACGGCTTCAACCACAAAATAGAAGAGAAAAGAAAAAAAGATTCATAAGCTTCAAAAACATATTGACAAGAAGCAATACCACAATGTGTTTTATACCGGTAACATTCCAAGACCTGGACCTCCCATTACTCCCCAGAATCCAGCTCTGTAATCATACCTAGAATGCCCCCAAAACACATTAACAAGCCATCAAGAAGATGATCATAAAAAAAACAAAGAGTGAAATCGAATTCACAAAATATGTACCAGTAGTTTCCTGGTTGAATGGCTCCGGCTTGCTTCTCTGCTTTTCTAACCTGACGTTCTGTTAAAGGATGTCCATTTATCGAAACATTGCTTTTGTTCACTTCATCATTCTGAATAGATTTTGTCAGATCCTTGAAGCTTTTCTTCACAATGCTCGCGAATCCACTCTTCTTGGATCTTTGTTGTTGTTCTTTAGATACTCCACTGTTGTGATGAGAGTAGTCATTGAATGAAACTTCCATCTCACTTGCAAGTGAAACCTCTTTCATGGAGTTCTGTCTCATTGCTGTTGTCTTGCTCAGTGTGCCTTTGTCTTGTTCTGAACGAGAGCTTCGGCTGCCTGCTCCAGACCGGTCATGATTGATCGAAGAGTAATCACCAAAGTTTTCGTGAAGAGGTGGTGAATCTTGAGCTTGACCAAGTGGTCTAGCTGTTAGACTGTCTGAACTTAGCTCGTCCTCGGAAAGGCTAGCGGAATGAGAATGAACGTTTTGCATATCTTGAGACTTGTCTGAGATCAATCCTGGAAGATCTCTTGGTTCATCATCCAACGAATGAAACACATAACCAAGAAGATCATAGTCATCAGAAGTGTAATCAGCAGCAGCTACACCGGCTTCTCCTTGTCTCGTTGCGGCTGCTGTGTTTGTAGAGAGAACGAATTTGTTATTAACAACTGATAAATCTATCAAACATGAGCATGCTCCACATCGCACTCTCTGCTGTTTCTTTGTACCAGCCTCTGGTTTCTTTGGCAATTGTAGAAGCTCAAAGCAGTTTTGACAGGTTATAAATGGAGCACCACCTGCCAAAGGGCGGATATGACGAGATCCGCCTGATAACACAACTTTAGCAGGACGAATCCGTGAAAAAGCGTCTATTTGAGCATCACTGAAGTTACTAGGCCATCTTCCGTGAGGCGGTAGACCACGAGAAGGGTAACTTCTAGGATTATGCGGTGGAACAAAACCCATAACGTTTTCATGAGGATAAAAACCAGCGTTATAGGGTGCATCAGGGATCACCGGTGCTGAACCTCGCCAGTATTTATTATCATAACAGTGATAACAAGAGCAAGAAGAGTGATGAAAATGCCCGTTTTGCTGCGGGTATGCGTCAAAGAGATCATGACCGTTGTTATTATTACCAACATATTGTCCCGAGAAGTACGGATGAGGACCTCTACCGTGCATAGGGAACCTGTGAGGGTCTCCATAAGAGGGATGCATCAGACTATGGTGCATAGGGACTTCGTTGCTGTTGTTGTATGGAAATTGTGGTTCGGGAGGTTGATGGTAATAAGAAGGACCTCCAAGAGCGTGATTTCCGGAACTGTGAAACCGCATTGGAGGCGCCTTGTTCAACCCGGTGGAAGAAGAAGAACTAGGAACTTGTTCTTTAGATTTGTCACTGGCCACATTGCAAGACTGAACAAGCTGTTCTTTAAGCTTTTCCAACTGCCTTAGAAGTCCAGCTCGGTCTTGCTCGATTGCTTCATGGCTCTGATCTTTCAAACGTTTCTGGAACTCAAGGAGTGAATCTGGTAAGTAGTTATTAGAAGAAGAAGTGCCTTCATCACAAGGATACTTAGAAGTGGATAATCTGTTGATGACACTGACACCTTGAGAATCACATCTCTTAGTTGTTCTTTTCCTAAAGCGATCCAAACCTGATTCTTGTCTCCCAGATTGAGATTTGGGGTCATCTTTAGCTCCTAATATGGAGTTATGACCCGATTCAAAAGCTTTGGTTTTAGAACCAGGATCACTCTCAACATCAACTGGAACATCTTGCTGGTGCCTCAAAGAAGCAGAAATGGATGGAACATCAGAGTCAGAGGATGTTTCACTAGAATCCACAATGGCTTGATCTGGAGAACTAGAAGACTTAACAGAAACTGGTTTGGCTCTATCTTCCACAGAATCTGCTTCACGCTCCTTGATTTTGGCTGTATGTTAAAACAAGTCTCTTTAGGATAAAGCATAAATAAAAAAGCTACTGAACTTGAATTTAAAAAAAAAAAAAAAAAAACAGATCAAGAGTCTAATAAACCTCAAATTGTTAAAAATATCAAAACAAGAACTAAGACTCAAAACGAGAAATTTCTCTACAATGATTCCAGCAAAAACAAACTCATCAAATCCTACAAGTTTGGGCATTTATAGTTGATTTATGGAAAACTATGAAGGACTTACAACGAAGAACGGTGAAGCAGCCACCGCACTGAAAAAAAGGGGAATCTTCAGGCTCTGATAAGAGATTCTCGCATTTTGGGCAACGAACTAGCCTTACTTTGCTCGACTCAGCCATTTCTTTTCAATCAACCGAGCCCAGAAAACGTCTGCTAAAGAAAATTACCCACAAATCAAAACCAGAAGAAAGAAAAGAAAGAAGAAGGAAGGAAAGAAAAAAAACAGAACCTTATGTTCAGAGCTTTCTTCTTAGTTTGGGTTTAGCTTCTCTCTTGATTTCCTCGGGAAAACCAAACCGGAACAAGAGAAAGCCACAATGAGAAAAAGACAGAGGAAACTGCTGTCTGAAATAATAATAAAACTGTAGAGTAAATAAAGTAAGCAACTTGTGAATCTCTCTTTCTCTTTCTCTCTCTCTCTCTCTTTGTCACTCCTTTTTCTCGTTTTGATTACTTGTTCTTGTTGGGAGGAGAAAATCTGGAGTTGTGCTCTCTATGTTTCTGCAATTCTCGCTTCTTTTCACACGGCAGAGAGTATCAGAGTACAAAACAAATAATCAATCACTTGGAAAACAAACGACGTCGTCTTTAGTATTTACCCACGACGGCGTTTTTTTACAGTGAGCGTTTACAAGTACTGTACACTACTAGTTTGGTTCTTCTTTCATTATTCCCTCCCTCTCTGAGCTGTGACGCAACCACAATGGTCAGATTCTTATCAATACTAACGGCAACTCTCAGTTCCGTCTGATTCCTTTCCTTTTCTCATCACCAAAATATGCTGCCGTTACCGTTTACTAGTGATTTATGCTGACGTGTACATTTACCACTAACTTTCTTTTCTTTATGATTTTTCTAAAATCAATGCCGTAAATTGTAAAATAGTACTAAATGTATGTTTTTTTTTCTCTCTTTTTGTTTTTCTTGGTTCTCAATATTTTCAAAAAAATTCAGTGAACATTGTGCAACTTACTGGATGATGATAAAGACCAACACAGTCGAGATATACAAAATTATAAAGAAAAAGAAATAGATTGGAGGAATTTGCTTTTGCTTTTATAACAACCATATATACTTATACATAGCTTTTCTTTTTAGGTTTGATGTCAGCGACCACTGAGATAAAAAAGAAAAGCAGGGTTTTGGCCTTTGTTAAAAGATGTGACAGAATAAAGATCAATAGTCTACCATTCATAAATTAGAAGAAAACAAAATGAAAAAATAAAACAGAGAAAAGAGAAGATAAATGAGATGGCAAAAAAAGGAAATATTCGTAAATATAAAGGTCAAAGAAGAGACGAATGTGTTAATTAAAGTGGTCCATGTGTACATAGTAGTAACACATTAATGGGGCCCAATACCACACCAAACGACCCACCCACAACGGGTCCCGCTTTCCTGATGCCTTCGCGGAATGAAAACCGAAGCTTCACCACCATTTATTTTCTCGTGTGTTTCTTTTGACTCTTTGTTCTTTAACTTTCCTTTATTTTTAACTACTTTTACTTTAAGAAGTGGGATCTTATCTTACTATTATTAAGTACTGTATTACTATTAACCACAGATGAGGAAGCACTTTTGGGGAGGCATTTCACAAGTATTTTAGATTTTACTTTTTCAAAATTTTACTTGATTTTTAACAAAAATTGCTTCTTTCAACATTTTTGAGCATTGTGGTCTGGAGCCCGCAAAAAAAAAAAAGATCTCTGAGATTGATTGAGAGCCAGAGAAACGAGACTTAACTGCTTTTTTTAGACAACAATTGGTAATGGATTATGCAATAATAGCTATTGGTCTGTTTCGCATTGATTTTACACTTTCTTGTGAAATTTAAGTAGTATGATTTGCTGCTGCTCCCTTTTTTTCTTCTGCAGCCTTTCTATGATGGTGTGAATTGGAGTGTAATATTATTTATACCTCTTGATCGATGTTTCTAATTTTTTTTTTTTTAATTCTGCATAGGATAATTTGGTAAATTATTTAAAACTACATATAGATCAACAGATGGAATTCATACGTTATAAATACTAGATTGGAGGAATCAAGCTTTTGAAAATGCTCACTGATATCTTAAGCTATAATACTTTACAAGGAAGGATTTTATGTTGTAACGGCTAAACTATATACTAACCCAACAAAAAGAAAAAGTAAATGCTAACGGGAAACAAATACCCTTTTTAACTGTTCAAATTTTGATCATATATAGATGGCCCATATGGACTTTAACCAAGAAGCCCATTAGCATCTACTCGAGTTCTCTAAATACTACTCAAACTGCAGTTTTACCAAGTTCCCAAGACCTAAAGTCGTTGACTGAGTCAATCATTTGCTTGTTAGAATATTGTCAGAAGAATAATTTGCTTATACACATCGCTTCACATGTTTTGTCCTTCTTATTCACTTGTGTTTTCTATGGGGTTCACATTTTTCTTCTGACATTTTCCTTTTAGATTCAATATCTAAAGTTGATATGTTTTCTTCTTTTTTTGCTGATTTATATATATTCTTGAAAAAGAATTAAAAATATATATAATTTGTATTACATTTTCTTGTAAATCGGAAGCGCAAAGTTCTTTCCCGAAATATTATTACATTTACAAAAAAAAAAATATCCGCCATTCAAAAAGTAAAAAAAAAACTGAACTGTTAATATAATGACAATTGCTAAACGAGCCATATACTGATTATACCCGTTATATCTCACATTTTCCAACGTAAACGTGAATTGCATGTAATCCGCATTTCACTCTATGCCTATACGTTTCAGAGCTTCTAGTATATGCTGTGATGATATGAAAATCCACGACAAAATCTTCACATATTTAATCCATGAATCAATAAAATCTATATCCCGTTTCATTACAGTTTATTCTATTGAATTTCAAATTATACGTGAAATTACTGTCATTGTTTAATTTTACAAAGGAGACAAAATAAAATAATTAAAAAAATCACATCTTCTTCGAATCAGATCTTGTTGTAGGAATCCTTATCCCAGAGAGAATCCGACAAAACATCTTCTTTTTCTTCTTCTTGTGATTATCGACGACAACCTCGGCGTTTTTCTTTCTCTTCCACCATTTAATCCGAAAGACACCGCACAATAGTTTACCCGTCGTCGAATCAGAGGAACAGCACAGATCCACAACAGTGCTAGCCGCGTGATGATTCGCCTTTTCCCCCAAATCGGACGGTGTCCGTGAACAATACACTTTTCCTGTGCCGGCGATAGAAGGAAGAGACATGAAATGGCGTTCAATGATGTGAGTAAGAGAAACGAGCTCGTAGGAATCATAGAGTGGACTTCCACAATCCCATAGTATACTATCATGATGATCATCATCATCAACCATCTTCTTCGTCTTCTCTGCGGTCTGTTTCATGAATGATGTTTGTGTTTGTGTGTAAGTGTGTTTCTCGATGTAGATTTCTGACACTGAGTGTGTGTCTCTTTAAAGTGTTTAAGGTTTTTGTTTTCTTCCTTTAGTTTTTGTTATTATTGGTCGTATGGTCTTATAACATCCAAGCTGGCGAGATTTGTTTCTAACTAGTATTAGTTACTTTTAATATTGTTATTTTTGTTTACACTGATAATTAAAAATATTAGGAGATAGAAGAAAATATATTCCACCATATATTATTCCAGAACAAAAGATATTCCCTTAAGTTACGATCACCGTAAATTTTTTTTAATTCAGATGATTTCCTACTTTTACTGTATTATTAATTTATTATTTATTCAGATGATTTCTATAATTCCGTTTTTTTTACTTAGGCTCCATGACTCCCGGTTGTTTACTATAATTGTTTTATATATTTTTTTGGTAGGAACATAATTGTTTTATATTTATATTTCACTAATGTAATTTTTTCATTTTTTTTTTATTTGTTATAACAAAGTTCCCGATATTTTGGTTATATACATAAGTTCCCCCCCCCCCCCTCCCACATTCAGATGGTTCACACAATTTTTCCTGGCGACTCGATTTGGCGGTTGACCAAGGCATTGCCTCATCCATAAACGGATAAACCATATGCTCGGTCAGTCCTTCACAATTTTTTATGTGCCTTTCAGAGCATCGGAAATAAATGATTGATTTTGATGCTGCATTGTTCAAATCTTGTATGGGCCAAAAATTTTTTGTTGTTGAATCGAAATGTGCCCATTTTATGATGATACTGTATGAAGTAAAGTCTCTTGCTTTAAGGGCTTGAGTCCAAATTCAACCCCTAAAACTATAATTATGTTTTCTAAAGCCATGTCTAAATTGAGTTAGTTGAGCCGGATTCTAATTAAATGCTCGGATGATATATATTGTAAACTACTCTTTGGTTTATTTGATTTATCTGTCTGGTTTATTTTCTAGCCTTTAGCTATTGAGAAAAAAAGATTTATTTTTCAACAAGAATGAAGACCAAACTAGCAACATTGTTATTGACCCAATTTCAAACATGAATAGAGTGTGACACATGCTTTATTGCGTTTTATTTTATTCTTCTTTTTTGACCTAAAAAAACAAACTAGAGTAGAATAAACGGTATGATATTTGTAAAGGCGTCTTCAGAGGGTTGAAAGATCTTATTGGGGCCCATATTAAGATTAGATTTGTGGCCAGTGGCCAACTTGGCTTGACCTCTCAATCTATTATGGCCCAATATTTGACCAGTTCGTGTTCACTATATCTGGGCTTAGACCCACTTTTTCCTTTTTATATTGCTAATCTAACTTTTTTTTTTGTTCATCGACTATTTAATTCAAGGATATACATTTTTTTAAGGAATTTTTAGCTAGGACTCTTTAATTCCGAGTCTGATTAAACAAACTGGTCCGACATAACCTAATCGAAGAAAATAAAGCTGATTCAAAACTTTAAAAGAAAAAAAAATCGAGCTCTGACTCAGTTTGAATGGTTTTATTTTTATTTTTGTCTAAATATATACTCAAAATTCAATCTGTACCGAACAATCAAACTGAAGGAAAAAAATAATAATAATAAGACTGCAACAAAACTGTATTATTACATCGGTTCATAATTCAAACGGAATTTGGTTTCAATTTAGTTACTATTATTTAAAAATATAAAGCTTAAACCCCTTTTGCTCAAAACTTCATATTATTTTGAAGGTCAGATTACTTTTATTTTTTTTTCCGTTTTAAATTAGATTTGGTTGTACACCCTCTCAGTCAATAAACCTCTTAGGTGTTTAACATTGTAAACGCTCTCGAAAAATATCTACCCAATTTGAATTGAAATGCAGAAACATAACTGGCTGAAATTTGAAAGTTTAATATAATTCTTTTTCGTTTTTGAATCTTGTTCCTTTTTTTCATATGGTCGGTCCAAGCTGCAGGCATTAAATGCTCCGATGCTTTTACATGTGTGTTGCAAGTGGGTTCTGCTTATGTGAATCTCTAGATTTTGTTTTTGTGCATATTCTTTGGATTCCAGAAGCCTAGTAGCAAAATTAGTTAAAATCATTTTCATCGACTTTAACCATCCATAAATAAATGAATTCACAGTTCTTTTCTTCTTTTCCCAAAAATAAGTTCATAGCATATTCGGTTCAGTCTCATGCTCTGTTCTATATCTAAATCTTATCAGGAGTATGCTGTACAAGACTAATTTTTTTTGCTTAGGTCTGAAATTGATATGACCATAAACAAGGTTGAGGGAGATTTCCATGGGATAAAAATCTCAAATGTTTAGAATATTAGGGGTGTAACGAGAAATACAAGTTAGTTTTCTATTCATATTTCTTTTGGAGAGTGAGTAATTTGCAATTGTCTTTATAACTCTACACAAAATTTCAATGGTTTTTAGTTTTACTGAGCTAAAACTTGAACAAAGAGGCCGTGGAGCATAGATATCTCTATACACTTGTCCCAGCCACATGAATGGACCATGCTACAAAACAGAAAACAGCCGATTTAGTTAGAAGACAAAACACTTGGTCCTTCAAAATTGATATATACCAAACAGACTATGGTCTTTCTTTACGTAAATCTCGACAGAGTGCAAATGAATAAACGTGATTATTGTTTGTATATATGAAAAAAGGTGGAAGTACTTTGGTTATCTTTTATGGTGAATTTGAAAACGTGAAGGATGTTTTTATGAGTGGAGACACAGTTGGTAGGGCAAAATATAGGATTTTTATGGTTTTGTTCGTCACATGAATAGGGGCTTTGGTACTTTTAAGTGGAATTCAACAGCAGACACGAGAACATGTCTCTCGGCTATACCTTGAATCTTCACCTCACACCATACCCACTCAAATCTCTCTACCAGGATAAGTCGGATAATATCAGCTAAATTTTTATAATATACTTTAGTTTAACTGATTTAAATATCATCTTTTAGTGTACATAGTATCCGAATTCAAATTTAATCTTTCGTTTGGTTTTTTGAATTTATCCTTTTAGATTTTTTTTGTTAGTTAAATAGACTAGTCATTTGTCGCATATTGAAAATATACATTCATGCGAAATACTTTACATTTGATTAAATATTTATAAACATAGAAAGAGATACACTACTATTATATACTGCTTCCTACCCTAGAGACAATCTGAAAGAGAGGAACCAAATAACGAAATTGTTGTCTTAAAGAGGCCAAAACCTTCATAAACCCACTAACCCATTTATCTTAACTAACAATATTTACCCACAAATAAAATAAAATAAAACAAAACAAAACTCTCTTCTTCTTCTTTTGTTTGGCGCTTCATTTGATCAGAACAGTCCACGTCATTCAGACTAAAAAGGTAAGCCGACGGTCAAGATGCATCCACGTCACATCACCACCACAAAAAAAAATCCCAAGAAGCTGAAAGAAACATCCGAGAAAAAACTAAAGATTTTTTTTAATCGAAAGAGTGATGATGGTCGAAGAAATCATCAACATCCCATGACGAAGAATCGAAATCTTCAATCAAACTAAACGAGAAATCATCAGTTTCGTTTTCTTCTTCTTTCGTAACCGCCGGTGGTTGGATTTTGATTTCATCTAGAAACAATAGGTCAGGGGCAATTTCGGGATCCCAGAAACATTCGCCGGCGAGAGATGATAAATCCGGCAACAGATACGGATCCGGGAACAGACTCTCATGCAATTCTTCTTTAACCAAGGTAGATTTTCTCACCGGAGATAATTCGATCGGTTCAATCTCATGCTCTGTTCTATACTCTGCTTCTTCGTTGACGTTGAATCGAAGAACAGAGGTCGGAGAGTGAAGGCTCGGCCGTGAATCTTTCCCGGAATCGCATCCGGAAACTGTTTCGAGATCGATAGCCGGCGGAGTTATGAAATTCGTCTGTGCGTTTTGTCCTTTGAGATGAATCGCGGCTCGATCGTAAGCTATAGCAGCTTCCTCCGCCGTTACGAAAGTCCCGAGCCAAATCCGAGTACGAGTCGACGGATCTCTAATCTCCGCCGCGAATTTTCCCCAGGGTCTCTGTCTCACGCCTCTGTACTTTTTAGGCTTCACAGAGGATAACACGTCATCACTTTTCTCCGCCTTGTATTTAGCTTTCCTCGCCTTGGCTGCAGTGGATGAGGAGGATTCGCCTTGGCAGAATCTAATCTCTTCCACGTAACGTTTCACTCTTGGAGCGTTGTTGTCGTCGTCGCTTGATGAGTCAGTAGCGAAAGGATCAGTAACAGTGATTCGGACCACTCTTGGACTTGGAGAGCCATTAGATGGCACGGATTTGACCGTACGATGCTCTGTGAACTTGACTCTTCTCGTTCGTCTCTCCATCTCTCTCGCCTCTGTATTAGTTTTACTGAAGAGAAGAGTTTTTTTTTGAGTTGGAGAGAGCAAAGAAAAGAGAGAGAGAGATAGAGTCAAAAGGCTAAATAAGAATCGCCGTTTCTGTGGAACATCCTTGTTAAATACTACTACTAGAGTGGTTAAGTCATGCCTATTTATTATTATTATTATTTTGCCTTTTTTATCTTAACGTGATTTCCGATATATTTACTGTGTCTTTTGTTTGACTTTTAGATTCTAATAGTAACTGTTACAGAGAAATTGATGCGTGTTCAAACCGGTTTAACACTATTCATATGATTTATGACCCCGTTGTTTCATATGAAACGAGAACATTGTGTTATTAAACGAGTTAAAATGCATTTGGCTAATAAACGTGATTTGTATATTATCAAAGCTTAATGAAATGAAAATTTAATTTGGTTTATAAACTGAAATGGTTTATTGGTAAACCGGAAATGTGGATTAAGGGAGATTAATGAGGAGGATTAAGGCGGTTTTGTGGCGGCCATTGGGGATCCAAAAACGGCTTTCCGCATCTCAGATTGAGACGTTAGATTTCTGACACGTGTTAGTTACCGTACCGAAAGTAGAGCCAATTGTCCTACTCTATAGCTTGGTCTCCAAGCAACATTAACTCCCACCCCAAACGCACTCTGCTATTTGCGTATTTTTCACGCGCCACCTAGTGGGGCCCTCTCATGCGAGATTGGTCACGAGTATGTCACTTCGCATTGACCCGAAATGGAAATCATGAATTACTTACTAGATGATTGCCTTTGAAAGAGTAATATAATCTCCTCTTATTTTAAAATGTAGTATTTTTCAATTAGGAAAATTCTGATCTTTTGCTTGCCGCGCAAGTCTCATATATCAGAAACTTTTGTGGAAGAACCAGGGAAAAAAAGGTAACTAAATTAGATTTCCATAATTTTTGGCTGAGGTTTGACTAGAATTGGTCGTAAAGTCAAAATTTTAATTAAATTTATTAGATTTTAGAAGTTAACATACCAAATTACAGTAATTTATTTACTAACTAAATCAAATTTACTAGTAATATTTTGAAGCTACAAGAATACAAACTTGTTATATTCATGTGGTTATAAGGCTTTGGTATCTGGTTAAGAATTAAGGCCGTAAATATAAAATATAATAGTCAGATAAAATAATATATAGTATATGGAACATTAAATTGCATGACATTCGTTTAGGACCATAGTCGTAGCAGGTACTAGTTACTAGGTAAGAATGTGGTCTCTCTTGTATATATTTTTGATACAAATATACAGAGGAAAACATATTAATTATTCTATTATCTCCTCCGTTGCGAACCCGTCATTTTCATATACGTCACTTTGCATTTCATTTCTCTGCATTGCACACATAAATCCCGACACGTTGATGCTACTAGCAATATTGTATTAGAAATACATCTAGATATTAATACATAATAAAATAATATCAGAGTCAACTACAAAAGCTAAACTCCTTTTGGTTTACATGGAAATGAGCCTAAATTTTTCATGAATGTAACTCCTTTTCGGTTTTCATTTTAATCCGTATCTTTTGAATTGTTAGTTGCTTTTTGTTAATCAAACAAATACAAGCACTTGATATTATTATTTTTTTCTTTTCTTAATAGGGTTTTGGTTTCAATAGGAATTACTTTTTTGGAGTACATCTTGATACGGTTTTTGCTTTAATTCGAATTCGTCTCTGTCCTCCCGCATTTGGAGTTTCTTTTTCATGGGTAGAATTTTTTTATTTTTTGGTTTAAACGTTAAATGGGTGTGATATAATTTTAGATTATTATTTTTCACCGAAGAAGAAATTAAGTTTAAAATTACAACAAAAAGTACTCAGTTGCTAAATTAGAACCAAAGAGGAAACAATCAATTTCATATCCGGTAAAAAAATCCAAATAATCGTCTATGTAACATGCTTTTACGCATATACCCTTAAGATCTCAACTAATTTATAAAAGGGAACCAAAAGCCCTAATCCTCAATCTTTGAGTTCTATCGTCGACGCCGTTGATCAACGTCCGACATATCGGCGCCAAAATTGTTCAGTTTCTGTTCAGTCATATTTGATCTCTCTCAATCTAGAAAGTGTGGGAATTGACAACAATGGAGTACGTAAACCCTGAAGGTCTTCGATTAGATGGTCGGCGATTCAACGAGGTATGTTTGCATCTCTATGCACTTGACTATCAATAATATTCTAATTGCTTATAATAACAATTCACAGATGAGGCAAATCGTAGCTGAAATTGGAGTTGTTTCTAAAGCTGACGGGTAAAACTCACATCTTTCTCCTATCTTTTCATCTCAGTTGTAATAGAACACTCATATGAATAAAAATTCCAATTTTTTTTTTTTTTTTTTTATAGTTCTGCTGTTTTCGAGATGGGTAATACGAAAGTAATCGCAGCTGTTTATGGCCCAAGAGAGGTACTTGATTTCTCACTTTTAAACCTAACCAAGATTGATGCTTTTATTCTAAACGAATTGGTTTGTTTGTCTGTGTTTAAAATTGTATATTCGTGCTTCCTCAGATTCAAAACAAGAGTCTGCAAAAAAAGAACGATCATGCATTGGTATGTATATATGCTTTGATCTTGTTCCTTATTGTTTCTTGGCGAATTTGCAATGCTTATGGATTCTTTGCTCTAATTGTATTTGTTAGGTGATGTGTGAGTATAGTATGGCTCATTTTAGTACTGGTGATCGTAGAAGACAGAAAAATGACAGGTTTACATCTAATGCTATATATTGATTGCTTCTTCTTACACAAGTTTATAAAAATTGATTTGTTCATGGTCAGGCGATCAACAGAGCTATCTCTTGTCATCCGTCAGACAATGGAAGCGTGCATTTTAACCGAATTGATGCCTCATTCTCAGGTTTGCTTGATGAATATTTTGAAATCGAAATTAACTTCTTTTTTTTTTATCTCTGATGGATTGTTTCCGTTATGCAGATTGACATATTCCTTCAAGCTGATGGAGGTAACTAGTAACTAACTCTCTTGTTCTGAAAACTAGCTTTTAAGCTCTTTCATTCTCTGATCTGCTATTAGTTTAATGTTCTGTAATCAGGAACAAGATCAGCTTGTATCAATGCCGCGACTCTAGCTCTAGCAGACGCTGGGATTCCAATGCGTGATCTTGCTGTTTCCTGTAGTGCTGGATACTTAAACACTACTCCCCTTCTTGATCTCAACTATGTTGAAGACAGCGCTGGAGGAGCTGATGTAACCGTCGGTATTCTACCTAAATTAGACAAAGTCTCACTCCTTCAGGTTCTTCTTCTTTTATCAATATCACACAACGTTCAGGATCACATGATTCTAGCCTTTGATGTATTGGCTTTACAATGTAGATGGATGCCAAATTACCAATGGAAACATTTGAAACTGTGTTTGCGTTGGCTACTCAAGGTTGCAAGGCGATTGCAGTGAGAATGCGTGAGGTAACTATGGAGTTCTGAATCTTTCTAAGGTTTTCCTTTTTTTACCATTGAAGAGCGTTCTTTGTTTACTAAAAGCTTTTGTTCCTCTTTCTTTGTGAAGGTACTTCAAGAAAACACCAAACTGCTAGAGGATCGTCGAGCTGCATAAACTTTAGAGCTAGAGAAAAACTTAAAACTCCAAGATTTTTGTCAATTTGATTTTAATGCATATTTTGGTAGTTGAGGATTAAAAAATCGGAATTATCCCAAACTCAAAAGCTAATAGTGCAAAGTTATGCTCTTTTTGGTTAAATTGGATTGGTTAAGATGATGTCCAACCAAACCGGAAATGACCTCAAACAGCATTTTTTAAAATGTATAATCGGTCAATCAACTCTGTTCTATGACAGATTCAGTTTCATCTTAGTTGTTAGCTTTTAGTAAAAGAAAGATGTTAAAAACTAAATCGAAAGCCAGATTGAACACCTTGTCTCACATTCATACATTAGCCGATGAGGAAAAAAAGGGCCTTTTCCGACACTACATCACGAGACCGGTCTGAGAAATCACCGGTTCATAAGCACGACTACTGAGAAAAACTAGAAAAAAAAAAAACAACTTAGCAAGCAAAAACTAAGAATAAAAAAAACGGTGCTTTAGATCTTCCAATGTTGCAGTAGAAAAAAGCTGCAGATCTTGCAATGGAATGAAACATAATATATTCTGGATTGAGAATCAGAACCCTTTGCTCTGTAATTCAAGTTGATCGAAGCAGAAACTGGACTTAACCGCGGTTAACATAAGCCGGCCGGTCCATTCTTCTCCTGGCTTCAAAGTGATGGGTCTATTAACTGCTGCACCATCCACACAGAGCATGCGTTTGTACTCATCATCCCCAAAATCTGCCATTGTTTTCGATTTCTTCTCCCAAGGATTCCATACTACTGCACCATCATCCATTCACATATGAATGAATCATAATCATATACAAACAAATAAATCTAATAACTGAATTGTTGTTTGATTCTCACCGGTGTCTGGAAGTCCTTCCTTTCCAATAACATATGTTCTTTTCCGTTCATGATCAAGAACTGCAACTACTTTTGGTGATCTAAGGTAAGTACGGTCCACCTGAATCAAAAGAAACCATCTGATCAGATGCAACCGAGAGGGAAGATATACAATGATTGCAAAACTATATAAGGTTTGACCTCGGATTCAAAGGTGATAGCATCGCCTTGTTCGGTCAAAAGCTCTCTTTTGCTGAGGTTGTCTAAGTAGTCCAATGTCTCTAACCCTTCAATTCTCACTTCACTGTAGAAAAGAAAAGTTGGTTATGATGACTTGACCAAAAACACACAGAAACTTTTACTGGTTTGATCCAAACCTTATGTCAGAGACAGAGAGGTAAGTGTGATATGCGAATGAGAAGCTAAAGGGCTTGCCGTTGATGTTTCTAATCCTCGAAATCAATGTTAAGTCGCCCTCTTCAGCAAGTGAAACTCGTAGACGGAACTCGAAACTGAAATGGAAAAGCATAGAGATATAGAAATCTGTAAAAAAAGAAAGATGATAGAAACAAGTGATGAGATTACCAATGAGGCCATAGCTTTAAGTCCTCTTCTGATGGTTTCAAGAGAAGATCAACAAAAGATTTGGCAATGGATTCGTTTGACTGAAGGGGAGGTGGATTCTCATCGATTATCCATATTTTGTGCCTTGCAAATCCATGTTGATCCAGTAATCCACAATCCCCAAACTTCAAACACACACACACACAATATTCAATTACAAAATGATCAAACAATAGATTTAACAGAGAGAAAAAAAACTAAAATTTACCTGAGGATAACAAATCTGAACCCCTCCTCGCATTGATTTTGGGTGTTTGAATATTGCCTAAGATATTTACAACAACAAACGAATAAAAATCAGATTTTTATAGTTGTAGATTGTTGCTAGTGCCTAGTGTAAGGTTTTTTTTAGTCAGTGCAAACCTTGTTGCTAGTGAAAAGAAGCTCTTCGCCTTGGTCATTCCTCCATGAAATCACTTGTCCTCCATGTAAACTAATCTGGAAAAACAATCAAATCAAACCCAGAATACGAAAATTGATTAAAAAGCACGAATTTGGATTGAAAGATTTATTTAAAAAAAAAAAAAAAAAAAAAATAGGGATAGAAAAAGTTAAGAAGACCTTGGCTGAAGCACCATGCGGGTTTCTGAGAAGGACTTGGTCAATGCCATTCCAATCTTTGATTATCTCAGTCGCTGCTTTATCATCCCACACTGTTGCGTAATGACCCATTTCGATTTCTTCTTCTTTTCTTTTTCTTTTTTTTTGTCACACAAATTTTACTCAACTTCTTCCTCTTCCAATTTTTGAAAATCTCAACAGCTTACCGACAAGTTGTTTGATTTTCACGCCCAAGAAACAAAAAAAAAAAAAGAGAAAAACGACAAAAGAGCTTTTTCTTTCTCACAAAAATCTCATGACCACGACCTCCTTATTAGATCTGGAAATCTAAAGCTCATTTAGTACTCTCTCCCACTCAGAAGACTAAAACAAAACAAAAACAAAAGAGCGAGACAGAAGAAGAAGAACACATGGCGATAGAAAGAGCACAACAGCTATCTTGTTCGTAATTTATAAAAGATAAACCCTCATTAATCTCATTTCTGTAATATATTCAATTTATATAGTATTAAAAAATTATTAAAAATTTCAGGTTATCTTTAAATGGAAGAAAAAATATTAAAAAGAAAAACTAGTTTGGGATCTAATGAATTCAACAAAAAGAAAATTGCCGAGAAACAGATTATGGATACTGTTTGATGAACTTGAGAGCTTATATTTAATAAATTTTCGGGAAAAAATAAGATATCTGAATCTGATGAATTTATTGAAATGTTAAGAGGAGGCTACGTGCATTGCTTCAGATAGACATGGCGGAAACAGAACTGAACTTTCTTCAGGATACACAAGAAAGTCTTTTATTGAAATTTTTATTTAATTTAATATTATTACTATGTTAATTACCATTTATTTATTTATGTTCCAACCTGTCATTGATTAAATAAGATACAGACATAATTTGGGGTTAGATGAGAAGAATAACACCTTAATTAGTGGACTAGATTCTTAATGCACGAGCATTCCGAGACAGACAAAACAAAACAAAACAAAACTATTGCCCTTTCTACTACTAATAATGATTTTTGATTTAATATATTTTTTAAATCATATATTGATATTTAAGAGCTTTTTTTTCTTATACGAATTTACTTTCCTCAATGTACCTTACAGTTACAAGTTTGCAACACAAAAATCATTTGTATAATATTTTTATTTTTTTTTGGTAAAATCGTAAACAAAATATAACTTCGGCATTCATGTACAATTTGTATACTAACACAGTACGTTGTCTCATGATTGTCTAGTAAAGAAAGGATTGTGAACAATTATAGATAACATATCTGCGACAACGTACCACGTGTACGATATTTAACCAACGGTCAATATTATTTGAAATATTTTGAAATTTTATTGGGGGAATTTAAATAGTCCAACTTTAACAGTCGCATGGCTCAAATCGAAAGTCAGGTGGTCGGGTCTTTTTCAATCCAAGTAAATAGTTAAATACTCCTTATAAAAAATGTGTCAATGTAGTTCTGACAGACGAGTAATGTACAAAATATAAAAAATAAAATATAAATAAATTATTCTTTACCGAAATAACTATTACACAATTTACGTCACTAAAATAAATCATTAAATCTAATAAGTTTGTGATAAATATCCTCATTCCTCATTTACGTCAATGCACATATTCCTCAAGTCTCAACACAGTTGTGAAAATACTGTCAAAGTTTTCTGCACAGCTTCACGTTTTGAAAATGTTCGGAGATAAGGTTTAAGAGAATCTTAAACAAACGAGCCTCATCAGGCATGAATTTAAAGATGGCGTCAGCTTTGTCGTCCGACACCAGCACTGATCCAAACCCTTTCAATGCATCGTTTGATTCCTTATATGCACATCGTTGCACACCGACCGTTTCCGAGCATACGGAGGGAGAACTTGAGCGTCTTTCTTTGAAGATCGATCAGTTCTCATTTAAACCGGTTTTTGTCGTCTACACATAACCGGATTGTACCTAACAAATTACACAATATATCACTATTATATTAATCACGGTGATTCCGCTAGTACAATTCAGCGGAGCATATGATTTAACGAACTTGACTTTTTATTTTTATTTTTGTATAATTCTTTTTTCTGTTCACAACTTCATTCATAATACAATCTACGCCACGAATTTCATTGAAAAGTTTAATTTATATAACAAGCCAAGTGTAAGTAAGCGTAGAGATCAAATCCAGACGCATTTACATCCTTCTTAAACGTCGTCGTCGAAACGTGAATTTTTAACCTTACTTTTTATAAGCTTAAGTCTTCTTCATCAAGCCTTTAAAATAGAAAAGAGACTGTTAGAGAGAAAGAGAGATAGAGGGCATGAACAAAGAAATGGTCACTAAGGATCTGTAGACCTTTTGATGGTAAGCTCTGCTCTGAGATGGAGAATTCTATTGATGAAGTATTGACTATCCTCTGCTATAAAAGATGTCCATAGAATCCCAAACAGGTTTCTGTAACCAACTGCTTTACCTCCTGTGAATGTGTAGTTCCCTTTGTATTTGCTTATGAAATCTTCCGCGGGCTTTGACCTTGCCGAGAATTCATAGTCCACTCCGAAACTCACTGACCCTTTCTCCTGCATCCCTAGGAACAGCCCGAAACAGTGGAACGAGCTCTGTTGGTCCATGTTGCAATGTGCTGAGAGGAAAAACCCTTGTCCGCCTAAGTGAAAGGCTTGCGAATAGACTCTACCCGAGGGGAACAATCCTGCACATTCTTCTCTTTTCAAGTCTAGGTAGACTACGCACTGCGGTCTAGGAAGCTCAAACTCTACGACTTTCACGGGTCTGTATTTGTAAGCTCTCTCTATGAGGCGGCGGTTTAGGGAGGCTGATTCTTAGGCTGCTAGGCTACGTTGTCTATGTGGGGCTTCTGCTTTGAAGAAAAGAGCTTCTAGAACAAGCTTTGATGCTATCTCATGCTCAAAGTCACTGCAAGTCAATACCTTCTTCAGCTTTCGGCATGTCATGAATGGGAAGCGGATAGAGAGTGCAAGGCGTGACCCGAGAATCTCTCTTCGCTCCTCCAAGCATAAAATCATAAACTGCATCCTCTGAAGCAATTTGGAGATCATCGCTTGATAGAATTGCCTCAATTCCTGCCAGAGGTAGAGACATAACCTCCTCATGAAACCTGGAAAAATAAAATAACACGTTAACTGCATCTTATAAGAATTGACCCCTACATCTCTTGTTCATAGTTCTACATCACAGTAATTCATGAAAATGCATTCAAAACTATTTACATGTAGTTTGAAGGGTCATACTTTGTAATATCCTTGTAGCGGGCAGCAGGGAACTGCTTTGCAGCATTAGTTAAAGGCTGGCCAGCTTTGGCCATAAGAACACTAAAGGGAAGCTCGAGATAGAGCAGCGCAGATTCATGAGTCATAGGCATATTGCGGAGAAGTCAACTACAGTACCTCATGCAAGAGGCAACCTCAAATTTATCAGCAGCCATCAGCACATCTAATAAAGCAGGTGTTGTGATGACAGATACCGCATTGCTATACATAAAGTTTATAAGCTCCATTAAAGCAGCTTCCTCTGTCATATACACAAAGTAGAGTACGTATGTAAATCATTTGATCAAATGCTATGGATCTCCAAATTATTTAAAATAATGAAGATTAAAACTATACGTTATGTGGAACTAATACACAACGGAACAACAGATGTAAACCAATGGTAACCTAATATCGCGTTCAAATATATATTCACACAAAGGACAAGCCAATGGCTATTGTTGCAATGACGTACCTGATGCATTAATTCTAAGGGTAACATACCTTTGCTCTGATTCCCTCATTCCATTGGAGAACAACTATATACATATTCGTAAGATACACATGAGGAGCAAAAGTAAGATCAATCAAAGAACAGTAGATTTATTGAATACCTTGTAAAAGAAAAGGCTTTTGGCAGCTAAAATAGGGGAACTAATATGAAGTTCTTTAACCCTAACAACAGTAGAACAGTCCATTCCCCAATTGGGCTTACTAGATGTTTCTTCTTCATCACCTTAAAATCAAAAACCTTGTCAGAAACAAAACAGAACTCCTCTTCTTCAGAACCTAACAAAAGGTTGGAACTTTACAAGTACCTGATAAAGCTTCTTCAACCATTGCTTCTCCTTCATCATCTAAATTCTCACCACCAGGACATCCATCCATATCAGGTTGTTCATCAGTTAAAATCTGCTCCTCAGGACATGCCACAATGTCTGAAATCGTAACTGCATACGAAATGACAAAATGGAAATTCAACAAAATAAACTTCGAATTCAATCATTGAAACGCATAAAAGAAGAAATAAATATGACCACGTGAATCTTTCTTAATATCTTCTCTTCTTCTTTTCCGGTGACGAGCCCAATCAGCGATACTGGTACAGCCTTCACCATGAGACCTTGAATGAATCTGATGGTCCACCCATGATCTCGATTCGAAGCAAACGATCAGAGAAGTTACTGTCATTAAAAGCGAATCCAAAATCTCCGTCTGAAGATGAACCATGACGAGAGAAATCAGAATCCATTTGGGTTTTAGGATCGAATAGATCCGTGTTCTCACTACTTCTCATCCTTGTTCCCTCAAAGAGACAATCTTCTTCAGTGAGAAACCGATCAGAGAAGGAATCAGTCAGAAGAAGCTTTGGTTCGTGTCCGAAGGGTTAGAAAGAGAAAGCTCAACAGATTCAGGTGAGAAAGGAAGAGACGAAAGGCTACGAGACCAAAAGGACTATTTCTATATATGTCTTCTTCTTATCTTTCTAATAACCGGTTCAGGTTCTCGGTTCGGTTTCTTCTTCATATTCGGTTTTTTCCTTTTCTGTTGAGATTTTCCTGGTAAGATTTGGGATGCACTCCTCAATTTCGAATCAGATTAATTACCGATAATTTGAATTCATTGGTCTAGTTCCTAAATTTTACTAATCATCCAGATAAGAAGGTAAGTAAAAGTAAGTGAATAATAGAATTATCCAGTAATTCGGGGTTAGCGCTATTTTTATAACGTGGAACAATCCGGATTAAAGAAAATAGTTGTTTTGAAGTAATTCGTTTGAGAAATAATGACAACTATTTCTGGTCAATTTAGTTAGATCAAGTTTTCCAACCCGAAACAATTTTAAGAATTTTAGTATTTTTCTAATCTTTCCATTCACAATTTTAGTATTTTTAGTACTTTAAAACCCGACGCATTATTTTTAAAATAAGAATATATTGGTGTTAAAATCATGTTTCTCTTCTAATTTTCTTTTCAGGTTAAGTTGATATATTTTTAGGTCTTAACTCTTAACTGGTTTGATGGGTCATAGTAATTGTCTAATTGTCTGTAACTTTGACGTGATGGCAATGTCACACATATATTAATCAACAAAGGAGAAAAACTTGTAGAAACGTTTCGTCAACGTTTTTACACGAGTTAATAATAGGGAAATTGCAGTGAATAACCATAGAACAAAAAGTTATTCGCAAAATGACTTTTCTTGAATAGTACATGTCAGAAGTTTAAACAAAATTACTCACTTAACCTTTTCTTTCACTCAATTTACGTTTCTCTCTTTTTCATCACTCTTCTTCCTCCTTTCTTCTCTCTTTCTCTCCGATCTTCTTCTTCCTCTTTTCTTTCTCTCTTTCTAATTTTCATCTTTTTCTTTTTACTTTTTGTTCTTTTTAACCATCAGTTTCTAACTTTCAATTTGATTGTACGTAACCATCATCAACACCACATTCACTAATCTCCTCACACTAGTATCGCCGTCATCACCGTTCTCACCTCCTCCCTCCCCCCCAAACTCCAGTCAACACCAACACTACCATAACCGATTCACCCTCATCCTCTCCTCACACCAACACCACAATCATCACCGTTCTCACCTCTCCCCACCCCAAACTTCGTTGAACACCAACACCACCACCATCTATTCACCGTCGTTTTCTCCTCACACCAACAAAAAATTCATCACTGTTCTCATCTCCTCCCCGAAACTCCAGTGAACACCAACACCATCATCATCGATTCTTCGAAATGCCATACATATATTTGTTTTTCTCAAGAGATTTTGCGAAATCTTATGTTATTGTTTTCAATATAGCATCATTTGTATTTATAACATGTTTTTTTGTATATTTCACGTTATATATTTTTGTAATTTATTATTTTCTGGAAAAAAACACAATAAATTTTCTCATGAGACAATACTCTTCTCATATGACATGTATTTTGTACATATTTCATGATATCCCAAGTATTCTCTCTCTTATTAATTGATTATTTCTCTCTCAATCACCATTGTTTTCTTCTCGAGACCTCCACAATTATTGTTATTTATTTTATTTGCAAGTTATTTTATAAAACTACATGATTTTTTATGGTATTATAACTGAATATTTTTTTAAATCAAATGACAATTGAATGACGGTAAATTGAAACGAGGGCGATTTGGTCAAAACACATCTTTTAAAACGTGGGTCCATGGTTATTTTCTAATACAAAATCTGACAATGGTCATTTTCCTAATTGACCAATAATTCTTGGTTATTTTGCAAATAAACCCATAATAATAACGAAACACAGTTTATTTCCATTTCAAATTTAAGTAGATTATTGAAGCTACGAAACTTGAAAATACGTGACCCCTAAGAAATAAAAATAAAAATATATATTAAAAGTTTCAACAAAAATAGCTGTTGTCCATTACCCGTAAACCTAACACTGCCAAACCTGACATATCCCATCACCAAAATAGCTCCAGTTTTTATACAAGTACAAAAAAACATAAATCTTTAAACAATTTAATTTACAGCTATAATGGATTCATATTAAAAATCATTATTAATAAATAATTGTACAAGAAAAAATAGAAAAAATTCATTAAATTTATTCTCCAGGAACAGCAACGAGACAACCTCCAGTTTCAGAATCTGACCCATTTTATGAGATATTGTGGGCCACATAAAAAGGTTAATATATTTCACAAGGATTCAATTGATAAAACAAAAGTATATGGGGATCGATTGATAAAACCTATAAACAATAGAGTACCAAATTGCAAACTCGTGGAAACATTTCCAATAATTAAAAACATTACCCGTATCAATATCATCATCATCACCTTCATGAAGCAGCCGGCGACTTCTCTGCCCAAAAACAACCCACTAGAGAAACAAAACAAAACAAAAAGAAGAACCGAACATGAGCTTCTTCATTGCGGCAACACTATGGAGCAATCTCGAGTCTTGGTTCGAAGCAAAAACCAGTAAAGAGCTGAAGAGGGAATCTCTTAGTAACAGGACATTTCTGAGACCATTTCCAATACTTAAGATTCATATCGAATGTTAAAAGCGCGGGAGATCCATAGCTTTGAATGTAAACCAAATCATCAGTGCCACTACTCGCGAAAACATCGTCGAATTCACCAAAACCTTGGAAGAATCTCTGAGGCATTCTCGCCATTTCAACCCATTCTTTACCTCTCAAAACCCAAATCCCAATCCCTTTTATAATCTCGGGTCGATCATGTTTCCCGATTCCTCCAACGATCACAAGCCTCTCTCTTAGATTCATCAATCTTCCACAAGTTAAAGAACACGGCATTGGTATGAAACTCCTCATCAAGATTCCGCTAGACGATGATCCCATCGACGACATGTTAGAAGCAATCAAGCCGTGGCGATGATCAGAGCCTCCTGTGGAGTAAATCATCAAGTACAGAACATTATCGCATATCACACTCTCGTTTCCTCCTCTCCATCCCGTTAAGACATCGTTAACAGATGTTGTCCAAGTCATTGTTTCAGAGCTGTAGAGATGTATAGAGAGATCCCACTGGAAGAAATTCCCGGGAACTTGCTTCGATTTCACTATCGAGACTGAGTAACTCCGGTTTGCTCGGTTTACCACACGGTTCACGGAGGTAGACATTGCCGTGTAATCAGTAGATTTGTGGCCGGGAGGTTCGATAAGCCTCCTCCATTGTTTGGTAATTGGATTTGAGACATAAATCTTGTTTCTGCAGTCATTGTCCATGAAACAAACCAATCCACAAGAGGAAGCAACAAACCAATTCGATGTTTCGATACAAGGGAGATCGAAACTGTACCATTTCCGGATAATCGGGTCATAAGCATAACCGGATGGATCATCTGTGCTAGTGAACATGAAGTACCAAGGCCTTTGAGAAACCGAATTGTTGGAGAAATTCCATAAGAACCTTCGAGAAGACACAATCTCATTCCATCTTTTGCAGACGGTACCAGCTCTGAAGATGCTTGCAATGGGGAGAAACGAGAGGATTCTTTCTAATAAATCGTCAGGGAGAAGTGAATCCATCGAAAAGCTTTCGACTTTGGCTTCATCATCGCTCTGCTCAGAGTATGATTCTGCTTCAGGGACATATGTAATGTAGCTGTACGGATAATTAGTCCAAGACGTCTCTGCTTCCATTCTCAAAACCCACTGAAACAACACAAATAATAACCTTTTTAAAAATATTTATTACCAGTAGAACACTATAAAGAATCAACGCTTACGAATCTGAATCCAATATTCTAAACTCCAGACCACGCAACAACAAAGATCATCCATTTCACAACACAGAACTTTTTCAAATCAGATTTTGTAAGTGAAAAAATCAAGACATAACCTTTTGAACCAGATTTGCTTTAGGAGACATGCATAGTGTCCAATAGAAAGAAAATGCAGAAGATGAAGCAGAGAGATAATATTTAGACTTAAGTCTAATAATACTGCAATACATTTTTCAGACAGGAACCAAAAGAAAAAAAGGACAAACAATTAAAAAAAAAAAAAAAAAAAAAGAAAAGGAGAAAGCTTGTGTCATCCTTTCAACGTCAAGATTTCACTGATGAGAATTAATACAAAGATTAGATGTTAGGTATACAAAAAAAAAAAAAAAAAAAATTGGTGCATATGAAATTAGGCTATACGCACACATCAATCCAACATCTGGTAACAACATACATCATAAATACCAAACACATCATCATCAATCATAAATTACGAAGACGGAACAGATCAATGAACCACTCAGAAATGAAAGCAGAAAGAGACAGTAGAATCAGACAGAAACCCATCTCGATTCACTACTACACACCTTAGATTAAGGAGACTCGTGTGTCTCTGAATCTTCCGAATTCTCGAGATTTAAACCGGTAAAAAAGTGTCCGCGTTTTTAATAGATTTGCGAGAGTAAATGCCGGTTTTGTGGATCTCGGTCATTGAAAAAAAAACTCGAAAGATGAGATTTTTCCTAAAAGTAGAAGGTGGGGATGAAATGGGTTTCTCGGGATTTTGGATTTGGTAAGAGTGAGAATGAGGTAAAAGGGTTCATCAAGAAAACGAGAGCGTGAGATTGAGAAAAAAATCTGGTTTTTATAGAGAGAAAGAAGGAAGAGACGTTTTGGTGTTCGATTGTAAAATATGAATGATACAGACTGAGAGACGAAGAAAGATAAACTACGAAAGGGAAAGACAAAAGAGAGGAGAGCAAGCGCGAGGAAGATTGAAGAGAAGAAGACGTTTTTTTTTTGCTGTTTTTTTTTTCTCTTTTATTTCCTTTTTTTTTTTTGCCATTTTATTTTTGATGGGAATGGGTTTAAATAAATAAATGGAATACAGTGAAGGCGCGTGTATGCGCGTGTTATTTTCTTAATTTTATCTTAAATAATTATAAATATATACTCCATGTAAACTACTATATATAAAAAAAAAACAAAAAAAAGTAGTTCATGGGAACTTACAAATACAAATATATAATGCTGTCTTACTCATCAACCCAACCTTTTTTTCTTCTAATAATATGATTTTGTAAGCGGCGTTATTAACAATATTTTAGTGCTGAAGTAGAATAATGAGACCATACAAATCTGTATTTTATCACTAGCTACTTTGTTTCATTCATTTTTTCTGACTGTTAGCATATAACAGTACATCAATTCAATTATAGAATCTAGTTAGTAAGGGATGATGGTATGATAAAAATTACTGAAATTAAATAACATATACTACATAGTTTAATTATTTAACTACTTATACTTTAACACATATTTTAATATTTATATATGTATTTATATTTCTTACATCTCAAAAATAATAGTACAAAATCTTTTGAATAGCTAGTTTTGTTTTTTTTTGTACCATCAACTATTGATCGATTCTTCTGTACCATTTTATTGCATCGCTACGTTATATTTAGGATCACTGTATATTGTTACCGTTATAAATAAAATCTTAATATTAGCAATTGTAATCAGTTATTTTACTAATTTTAAAATATACTATTAATTCGGTATTTACTCTGCCAGCAAGAAGTGTTAGCTGAAAATGACATACCACATGAGGTAACCTTTTTGTCTTTTTTTGTTTAGTATATTTATTTTAAAGATTGTCTTTAAATTATTTTGAAAAAGAACAATTAATCAATCAAAATAATTTTATTATTATCTCCTTTCGTAATTATACTTTGCTTTTCAAACACTGAAAGGTCTGTTTCTCTCTTTCCTTAGCCTAGACTTCTCGCTGTTTCTCAGTGGCCTGTCGTTTACCTAATACACTCACTTTTACAAAAAAAATAAAATTCAAAATCAACACAAATTATATGTACAAATAATTAATTTTATTTTTCGTCATGTGCACTGACTACATTTAACGTGTAAAGTTATATATTGATCTCAGCTTCAAACGCATTACTTTCTTTCTTCTTTCTATCATATGCCCTTACCCTTTATGGTTATACAACTACTCCAATATATATATATATATATATATATATATATATATATTGCCTACAATTAGATATATATGCGATTAGTGGCTGGCTCATAGATTAGCCATTGCTTGTTTATATGCCTTTTAGAAAGAAAAAAACTGGGATCTGTTGTCCATAATTTTTAGATTTGAACCAACTGTTAGTTATTTATGTGGCGGTTCTATCAAATATAAATCACTTTTCGATCCGTTGCATTTTTGGTACTACTTTAGTTTTTAATTAATCACGATTTTATAGGGAAATGGATTAAAAATGATTATTGTTAAACCGTGAATAATGTACCTAACTTTTAACTAGGGAATGTGGAAGAAATTAAAAAGACGAAGGGAAATATCCAATAGAATATACCACTTACACTTTTAATTTCTATAAATCCAAAAATCAAAGCATATACCTTGTACTATAGTGATGCACTGTCTTAATTATTGCGTTCGTTTCCTAGTTAAAGTATCAAGATTTAAAATACTTCATGCACATGGAACTTTTTTTTGTTTTAAATGAGTTGAGCTTTAGCAAATTCGAAATTGCTATATATGTTGTTATAATATATGGATCTCGGTTCTATACGTATACATCACTATGTGACATCCACGATTGCAAAAGAAAAGCGTGCACAGTGAAAAATGATAAATTCAATATGTTTTCATTCTTAGCATATTTATTAGTAGTGGAAGTTTAAGGTCTGTTTCATAGAACTGGAAGTATAACTGTATACTATCTTTATTTTTTTATAGTAAGGTGTAACTTTATGTATTTGTGAGAAATTAAAACCGTCTGCTATAGTCGCGGTTTTCTACAAACGGTCAATGTAGAAATGCTAAGGATTTGAAGACTTTGAGTTTTTGCTAGAACCTCACTTTTAAAACATGATTAGTTTAGAAGTGTTGTAGAAAGTTTTTGCAACTTGGTCTTATTGGCCACCTTTGATTTTAATATATATATATTTTTTGCATTGTCTTTATAAAAGCATCTAACTTAAAAAGATAAAACCCTAACTAATCTAGAGAGTAGAGACAGAAGTCAAATCTTACGTGTTTAATGTGAGATAAAAGTATGAAAACAACACTATGTGTTTCTTAAAAGAACAAGATTATGATGTGAAGATTGTGGGAAAATCTAGCAAGATCATTATGCACTAATCAATTTGGCCTATTTGGTGGTCCGTAAAAATAAAAGATATATAAAACACAGAGAAATAAAAATAAAGAAAGGATGGACATACACATAAGAACATAGTGGTAAATACTAATTTGTCACTTGTGGTTAGGGACCGGCCTTGCTCTGTCTGCCAAAGGTAACTTTAATTGTGCACATTAAGTCACTTCTCACTTCTCACTTCTCATTCTTTTTATATTATGAAGCATACACGCTCACAGGCACACATATATAGTTTATTTATTTTTAATTATAAACTTAGTTGTACGTCCTATTTGCAGATTAAAACGTACGGCTATAAATATAAAATATTTGTAGAAATATATTACACAACAACGGATATTAGTTTTAACTTTGAATCATACATATGCCGCACATATGTCGACATATAGACAGTCTCTCCAACATTCACCACAGACGATTAATTATGAGTAATGACTTAAATCAAAGACGTCCCACTACACTACTAATTAGAAATGTTATTGACCAACATATGATCTGAATAAAGGTGTCGTAACATAGTCGTGTTTAACCCAAAAGAAACATAATCGTGATTCGTGAGCAGTACAAAAATCAAAAAGAGAAATGATTGTAGAAGTGGACTAATTTTTGTATTTTTGTTTTGTTTTGGGGAAAGTGGAGTAAACTTAAAAGTCACACTTATACATGATGATGTTCTCTTCCTTCTGCTCCACATTTTGCTGTTCACTTTTTGTTACTGTTTCTCTACCACGTTCCACGTTTCCAACTTTCTGTAATCTCTCTTTCTATTAGTTTCAGAGAAAGACTCGTATCTTTTTATCAAGAAATAACTCATTTTTCAACAATCGAGTATAATTAAGGAGATATAAGTTGTAACCTTCTTGCATAAAAATCAAGTTAATTTTTTTTTTTTTTTTTTTTTAATTACGAACAAGAAAAAGAGACGCATGTGTTTGCTCTTGGCGATTTTTTAAACACTGAAACGATCTGAATAATATATGAAACTAACCAGAGTATAAAAGCCAAAGACTAAAACGGACAAGGATCTAGAGTGCCAATAGGCGTCTAAAGATTAAGAAGCTCTAACAATGAGCCAAAACAGAGCAGAGAGACATGAAGTCTCTTCTACAATGTTAGACCCAGAAAATCCAGGACAAAGAGTTTTTACTTGCGATACATTCCGAGAGGAGGAGATCGCTTAGTCTAAAGGTACCATCTCCAACAAATAAAACAAACGAATGTAAAGTAACCGATTAGCTTTAATTCTCCAAACGTACTAAAGCCCAACGGGCGGTTTTTTGTCCCAAGTCGGATTTCAAAATTTCATTAAAGCCCACTAGGCACCAGTCAAATGAAATCTCATTAAAGCCCACTAGATGAAATCTCATTAAAGCCCACCGACTACTCCCAAAGGCTGAAGCGTAACTGTGTCCTCCTCATTCGGAACCGAGAATCACCTAAAAAGTATGCGTTCAAAAGAGAAGCCCACATCTTTGCAACGTTGCGTGTTTCCGGAACACACAAAATAATTACAAGACCGTTGATCTTTTAAAACCTTATAATATAAAGGATATATCAAATAACATCCATACGTATTGATGTAAACACAACAAAGCATTGAAAAAGGCAAAACTACAAAGTCACAGGCATCAAAAAGAGCCATGTGAAAGAAACTTACGATAACTTCAAATTCATAATATTTAATAATCAATAACGATACGAAGAGTTCTCTAATAAAATAAAATCAAAGCTCGATTCAATTCAATCTAAAACAGCTCTTCCATAGTAACATAACGGAATTTAAACAAAAAAAGCATAATAAACACAAGAAAAGCTTTCAGTTTTTTTGATTAAAGTCAAATTAACCATGAGTATTCAAAGCTTCCCAGACCAAGTTCTTAACCACCGGATTAGCCGCGTCTCTAGCTTGATAAGCTGCTTTTTTCAAAGTCCTAATGGTCCATACATTTGCCTCCCACCACGAAAGACTTCTATACGGAAGGTTATGCTTCTTGCAAAGCTCTTGAACCACCGGAGAAACTTTCCGGAGATGGCAACGAGGTAGCCGAGGGAACAAATGATGCTCCAGCTGAAACTGTAATCCACCGAAGAACCAATCCATGTATGATTGGCAAGAGATATCGATTGTTCCCGCCGCTTGCTTCTCGAACCAGTCGCTTCCGGTGGGAGGACCGACGTAGACATCTGCGGCGAAATGGTTTAATGTGAATTGAATGTGTTGTAACGCCGTGACGGTGAAGCTTGTGAAGACGAATAAGAATCTTTCAGGCCAGTTTGGTAGACATGAGACTAAGAGTGGGAACCAAGTCCAGAAGACTAAGATCCCGGCGAAATTGAGAGCACGATCTGGGAACTCACGTTTGGAGAAGAGTAAGAGAAACGTTTGAATGAAGAGATTGATTCTTCCGAAGCACATGACTGGGTAATAAGTAAAGTGTTGGTAGCTGATTAAGAATCTAGCGACGGGATCGAATGTGAGTTTCCGATCGTAGAATCGTGAGGTGATTGAGTTGAAGAATTTTGTAGAGACGGCGAAAACAGGGATGTGTTGTAGATCTGGATCGTAATCGAGGCTGTTACAAGCTATGTGATGAGCATTGTGAGTCCATTTCCACCAAGCGATTGAGATTCCGGTGAGACAGTTACCGGAGAGAAGCTGAGCGAATTTGTTGTAGGATTTGTTCGTCATGATGACGTAATGACCTGAATCATGACCTATGTAAGCGCTTTGGATCCAGAGGAGTCCGAGAAGTGCTGCGGCGAATTGGTGAGCCAAAAGTGAGGTACATCCCAATACACCGTAGAGAACTCCGGCGAACATGACGGCGACGAAGGCTAAAGTGTAGAGAGTGACGTGGCCTTTGTTTTCGAAGAGTCCGAGTTTTCGAAACTCTGCAGCCATGCGACGGTAATCGCGTGAGACTTCGGAGACTTGGAAATCTCTGATGTGATAACCGGTGAAGAGATTGTCGAGATGGTGCCAAGCAGTTCCGGGATGAAATGCGATGAACGCATCGGTGACATCTTGACCAACGAGATTCAGAATCACTGTATCGCCTCCGGGATGAGTTTTAATCCAGTCGGAGACGTTGTAGACCTTGCCTTGAATCGCGATCCATAGATCTCCAGATTTGTTGTGTTTTTTCAAATCTTCATTCGTAATGTACTTTTTCTCCGTCTCTTCCGCCATTGATGACGAACAAAAACCTCGGAGATCCGAAACAGAAAGGATCCGAATATCTCTCTCGCGTTTGCTTTTTTTGTTTGTTTCGATTCACGAAATCAATCAAAAAAGCTTATTAAGATTAAAGAAACAACACCAACCTTTTGCACCAAAAAATGGATCTCGGAATCGGATTTTTTTGAATTCGAATCCTTCTCTCTTTCTCTCTCTCAGCGCTTATCTCTTCAACTCCTTTTATCCTCCTTATATTATGGTTTGTTTTGTTATTTACTGTTTTTTTTTTCCGAATTAATATTGAAAACTGTTTTATTTTAGAGACAGAAATTACGTGGCCAAGCGTGCCGACGTCAGTCGTTCTCACGGGTGAGTATTAGTATTTTTATTTATTTTTTTGTAATTAAAAATAAAATACTGGGTTGATGTTAACTTGGGTGCTATCAAAATTGGGTAAGAGGACCATTATTGGAAAATAAAGAAATGGTTAGTTATGGTAATTATAAAAATAAAAAAGAAAGCTTAGTGCTGTCCCTCGTAGTATTCATGAAATGCAAGACAGACCACGTGGTACTTAAGATATTTTCCAGTATGCTGTCATTGGTTGGTGTCCGTCAATTTTTTTCTTTTTTCTTTTTTTTCTACGCTCAAAAAGGGTAATGTCAACATATAAAAAGTAGAGTATCACCAATGGACAAAACCAAAAAGGAAAAGTATCATAAATTTTTTACAGAAGATAAAAAAGAAAAAAGATATAGTCTTTATAAATTTAATTTTTACTACAAGTCACATAAAATCAATATTTTGTCTTTAGTATATCATGTGTTGATATGAAAATAAATTTTATGTTTAAATTTTAAAATGAAACGTATAGTTTTAGCCGCAATATATTCATGACTTTGGCATATTCCCTTATATTTTTAAAAAGATTTCTTAATGCACTTGCACCGTCCCTGTTGGCTAACTGCTTCAAGACTTGGTCTCAAAGATACACAGCTGTTCTCTTCCATATCTTTTTCTGATTTATGGGAAACTAATCCAAGATATTTTTCTCTCATTCAGAACTAAAATAATATATTGTATTATTTTACTTCAACCAAGCAACTATCATTTTGTTTTCATGTGCCATATCTTTATTTTATTCAAGGCCGGACAAAAAAAGGTCAGATATACGCAATAAAACCCTTCAATAATATTATAATTAAATAGCAAATGGGAGGGAAATTCCTCGACTCTGAAACTAAAGGAGACTTTTTTTTGTTGTTAAGGAATATAAAGAAGACTTGGGAAAGCACTGGGAAGACAGTTATTCACTTTAGTATACATAATAATATTTCTAATATCCCTTTTGTTCTTACTAAAAATTATAGATGTATTTTGTTCGAGGTTAACAACGTTTGAATATTGTAACTCCCAAAAATTATTTCCGTGACAACAAAAAAAAATTATAGATATTTTGATACCAATTCTTTTTTTGAATTTTTGTGTTAAGTCAAATGAAATTGGACGTACACGGGCCAATGTAACGGGCCAGAAAGGGTCTTAATCTGAAGTCTAAACCCATTTTAATGCAGAAATACTGAAACAGTCAAACGTACTCTCTCCTTCGCTTGCAGTCGTCGAAGAACAATGAAAAAGTCTTAACGTTCGATTTAAAAAAAAAAAAAAGTTTGACGATTTTCTAGCTAGCTAAATTGACAATTTTCAGTGACATCAGTACATAAAAAGATCTCAATTTCATCTAAAGTTTACCAAATGAGAAAATGAACAAATTCTGAGGAAGATGATTGTTGAGTTTAATCTTTCTCAAAGATGACAAGAATCAAAAACTTGTTCAGAAGATTGCCGACCAACGAAGAGCTCACCATGTCGTAAATCTCAAAGACTGTTTTCGTTTTCGCTTTTTGTAACGACGGTTTCTCAACCGTTGCATATTTTTAAAGGTTTCGGCGGGCTCATATATATATATATTGGGCCTTGGTGTTTAGAGCCCATTAATAATAACTGCTATGAGTGATATTTTTTAAAACGTAACGTTTAATTAATTAATACGCTAATTTAATTTTAATCAATGGAAATTATTTATCTTAATTCCAAATCTCTTCTACGTTTCTATTACCGGGAAAAAGAAAAAGAAAAATCATTTTGCTTTGTCTTAAAAACCTTCAAATTCGATTTCTTCAGTCTTTGTGACGAAGATTCATGTCTCTTTGATAGAGAAGGAATCTGTGGAGGGGTTTTTTTTTTTAAAGGCTTTAGTAGGCGTGGAGAAAAGAGAGGAGCTATGTTGAGTCCGATTGAGAATTGGAAAGAGAACTTGAGCAAGATCGTGCTCGATGTGCATGAAGACGACGACGAGGAAGATGATCTCCACAGTTACGGTTCCACCAATGGAATCGGTGATTTATCAGACCCTGATCGGAGATATTCCAGTGGTTTTAGGCATTCCAGGTCCGTTTCGAGGTATCCGATGTCCAATGGAATCGAATCACCTGCTAATCATCATGAGGTATGTTTGGCCATAATATTTTCAGACAAATTTGATTGGAATGTTACTGGAATACTGAAATGTAGTTGGTGTAGTGATAATTCATTATTTTGTATTTTTTTAGATTGAGAGATATAAAGCAGAGATTAAGAAGCTTCAAGAATCTGAAGCAGACATCAAAGCCCTTTCAGTAAATTATGCAGCTCTATTAAGACAGAAAGAGGTTTGATTTTCACATAATCTTCAAGCCATCTCTACTCTCTCTCTTTTCTTACATCAAATGGCATTATTACAGGATCAAATTTCCAGATTGAACCAAGAGAATGGCTCATTGAAGCAAAATCTAACCTCATTCAGGGAATCAAACAACAATGCTTCCAAAGTACACACATCATATGTTTGTTTCTCTAGCTATTGGACACTACTTATGAGAGCTCTACTGTGTGAAGCATGTTGGCATGGAAAGTATTACTGATAAGATTGGTTATATGCTCAGCGTATTAGTGGGGTTTAGTAAAGATACGAAGCTTATAGTTAGATCTAACATAATTTCAAGATTCAAGGAAGCTGGATATTTGCATTCCTAATTAGATAGTGTTGTTTGTCATCATCATTATCTTGATTAGTATATCAGATTCTTTTTTTTGTTCATCTTTTCTAGAGATATGATCATGCATGAATGTCGTAAACCATTTATTTGTAATCTTCTCCAGGGAAACAGTGACCAGTCCTCCAACAGGCTACAAAAATCTGTGTCACATTTTAAAAGTCGAAACCATATGTCCAATGGAAACAGGAATGACACCTATTCGTATATAAAGGAAAAGGTAACGCCATTGTTTATTTACCATTAAATTATGATAAAAGCTTTGTGCTCTTGTTTACATTGGTTGGTTTGTAGGATGCATAGCATACTTTTGATTTTTCTGATTTAAGTTCCAGATATTTCTTTAGGTACATCTTGTCATATATAAGAAACCCTTTTCGGCTGTAGTAAAAGTGCATTTTATTGCTCTGCAATGTTCTCGTTTGGTAACAACTAAATTCTAAGCGGTAATCTGGATGTCAATTTAGGACCTTGCAGATATGTTAGAAGATAGAACCAAATCACTGGCAGCTGTTCAAGCTAAAGAGCTTGCCAAAGAGCGTGAAAAGTTAAGAGATCTGCAGGTTTCTCTACAGGGTATATAATATCACTGGTATCTTAGTGCTTCTTTTGTATATTCGTTATCTAGTATCCTTACTTACGTTACTTTCATCAGAGGAGCATAGACAGAGTGAATCTTTCAAGCAGGAACTCGAGTCTCTAAGGTTAGATAAAAACAAGGCAAGTCTTCTGAGTTAGAAATGATTTGTATTTTCTGTATTTTCATCGGAATCGCCATCTTTTAGTTGCAATTTTCTTATTCTGCGTATTCCATCTGTTTGCAGACCTCCTTGGAGATTAGCAAAGTGCGTAGTGAATTGGATGCAAAATTACTTGAAATCAAACATTTGCAGATGAAGTTGAATGGTCAGGAGAGCCACGCCGTTGGAACTGCCATGGAACATCTAGAAGAAGTTAACAAAGCTCTAGCCAAGGAAAATAACGAGCTTAAGGTTTATTATGTTCCATTCGGCTGGATGGTTTTGCAAGCAAAAAATTGTCCTTCTCTAACTGGGCGTGTATGTCTACTTTTACTTTTAGAATCTAACCCGAATCTGATCTGCTTTTTCATCATTGCATAGTTGAAACGAAGTGAGCTAGAAGCTGCTTTAGAAGAAAGCAGGAAGCTAACCAGTAGCAAAGTACTCCCTGACGCCACTGAGGCTCCGATTAGGCATCCTAGTAGTTTGGACAAGGTTCTTAAACCAAAAGAGACTTTATTTTAAACACATTTTGCATTGCTTTCATTAAATGTGAAGCAAGTTTTATATTCCCTTCTTATGCATTTTCCATATTTAACTAGGAGAAGCCTAAAAGCTTTCCTGGAAAAGAAGAAATGGAGCAATCCTTGCAGAGGTTGGAAACAGATTTGAAGGAAACTGTCCGAGAAAGGGATAAGGCACGGCAAGAACTAAAACGGCTCAAACAACACTTGCTAGAAAAGGTTAGCTATTGTAAAAAGCTACTCTTCTACTTGATCCATTATTGTGATATCAGTGTTTCATCTGTTGAATCATATTATTAGCTTTTTGATCATTATTTTGTTTTCTAGCAACTCTAGGATTTGTTACGAATTCTTTCTAAACAATGTTTCCTTACCACAATTTTACAGGAAACTGAGGAGTCTGAGAAAATGGATGAAGATAGCCAACTTATAGAAGAACTCCGCCAGACTAATGAATATCAAAGGTCTCAGATATCACATTTGGAAAAATCTCTCAAGCAGGCCATGGCGAATCAGGAGGATAACAGGTTGAGCAATGACAATCATATCCGAAAGTTGAAGGAAGCAATTGATGACCTAAATCAAAAACTTACAAATTGTTTGAGAACAATCGAGTCCAAGAATGTTGAACTTTTGAATCTTCAAACTGCTCTTGGCCAGTACTATGCTGAAATCGAAGCTAAGGTTGGTATTTCAAAATTCAAAATCTCTCCTTTTTTTTTTCTTACACTCAATTTAACAATGTGTTCTTATTCATTTTGTAGGAACATTTTGAACGCGAGCTTGCAGTGGCTAAAGACGAGTTGATGAAGCTTTATGCTCGTTTGAAAGTAGGAATATAACTGTCATTTTCCTTTGTTAACTACGACCTGCCATAACGAATATTTGTCTGATGCTATTTTGCGGTTGCTGAAGGATTCTGATGAGCGGTTAGAGTCATCAAAAAAAGAAAAGGAAGACATAACATCCAAATTGTTGCACGCGGAAAAGGTTGCAGCGGAATGGAAAAACAGAGTGAGCAAGGTTGAAGAAGACAATGCAAAAGTACGACGTGTTCTTGAGCAGAGCATGACAAGGCTAAATAGAATGTCAATGGAGTCGGATTATCTGGTTGATAGGTACACCAATGATCACTTTGTATATACAGTTTCGATTCTCCTGTCTGAATTAGCTGTTCTGATGCAATGACGAACCAACATGTGTATTCGCAGGCGAATAGTTATCAAATTGCTGGTTACATACTTTCAGAAAAATCATAACAAAGAGGTAATGAACATTGAAGTGATTCTGAAATATGGTTTTGGGACTTTCACATATGAGAAACGTCTCTGATTTACTCTGGTTGTTTCTTTGCTTCTGCCTAGGTTTTGGACCTCATGGTTCGGATGCTAGGATTCTCAGAGGAAGATAAAGAGCGGATAGGAGCGGCAAAACAAGGAGGTGGTAAAGGTGTTGTTAGAGGCGTATTGGGCTTTCCAGGTCGCTTTGTCGGTGGAATGTTAGGCGGGAAATCTGATTCACATGCTAATACGGCTTCTGATAACCAGGTAAAAATCCTCGATAACACAATGTAGTCATAGAATCAACAGAGCCTAATGGAGATATTTCTTTGGAAATTTGTTTGTTACAGTCATTTGCGGATCTATGGGTTGATTTCTTACTCAAAGACGCAGAAGAGCGAGAGAGAAGAGAAGCAGAAGAAGCAGCAGCAACTAAAGCCAAGCAAGATTCGGAGAGGACAAGACAAGACACGGCTTTGTCTGATTCAGAGTTCTCGACAGTGCCTCTCAGATCATCGGAGAGTAATCAACGGCTATAACTTCCTTTAAAAGAAGGTACATAGATACATACAGTACTTACATATAAAATAGGAGGAATTCGAATATCTGTTGTAATTATGATCTCATCATACCTTAGTTTGTTCCCTAATTTTCTTATGTAAAAGGAAAGTTACAAGTTTTTTACTTTTCTTCTGTTGACATTTTGAGAGACGATTTTAATGAAAATTAAGGGAAAATAGAAAGTTACAGCAGCTGTACTGTGATTTTCTTTGTTCAGTATTTAATTTGTTTCCTGAAAGATTACCATTTAATAATGAGCTAAACTAATTAAGCCTTATATCTTTTTCCAGAATTTGATTAACTCAGCATTCGCATCAATAGCCAAAAAGAAACAATTCATTTCCCAGGGAAAAAAGGTGTAGTAAAAATTAGAGAAATGAAAGCAAGTGAGAGCAGAGTAAAATTTCTTTTTCGGGTAAAAAGATAAAAAACCCCCAAGACAAATATGCAAAACGTCAAAGGGAGAGAGAGGTTGCTTCACTCTAAAGTATTTTAACCCAACTTAGCCTTGAGGGAAGCAACAGGAATTTTAGAAAGAACTTTTTCATCAAAGACCATGTAATGTTTCTTCAGCTCCTTCAACGTCTTCTCTGCCACTGGATCTACCTTGTCCTCATGTTTCTCATACAGCATCGGTACTGTATGCAACACCACAAAGCCTGTTTTTTCCACACAAATTGAAATAACTTCAGATTCAACAATTGAAAAGACAAACTTTATGCAACTACAACCTTTTTTTATGGGTACAGATACTTACAGATGTATAGCAGAGTCAAGAAGTTGAACCAGTTTCCCACGACAGAGATAATCCACAGTCCAACAACCACCTGACATACAAAATACATACTAGTTCTTATCACAAAGCCCATATAGAAAACGAGGTTATATCTTAATACTAGCCAGGATTCATGTGTAGATTGAACAAGTTCTTAATTAACTTTGGCACACAAGAATAACATTTTCTTCTGTTAACTGCAAATGTCTACAATAACGAATGAAACATAAAACATACCATCAGAAATTTCTTCAAGTCCCTTCCTAAGGCAATGCTCCTTAAGATAACAAATCCCTGGTTCAGCTCGTTTCTCAATGCAGAAGCAATCAAAAGGAAATGTTCCTCTTTAATGTGGATTTCAGGAAGTTTAGGTGGAGTCCTGAAAATAAGGATTATTCAGAACATGTAAGCAAAGAAAAGAAACATAAACAGGTTGTAACTTGAAACAGTATTGAGGGTGCAAAAGCTTACTTGTTCATAAAGGTATGAGCATTAGACCTCAAAAACATAGCTGAGAGGGAGAATATCAAAATGTGACACACAAGACTCAAGAGATGATACTCAACCAATTCAAAGAGAACCCATATCGCCGTGGTTACACCAAGAACAGCAGCTGAGAGTTTCTTGTCCCTCCACAAGAACACATCAGCGGCTGCGCAGAGAATTTCAAACCAATCAGAAAAGTAAAACTTGCAAACTAGAATGATCATTCCACTGCATCATCATAATAAATAGATTACAATTCCAAATGGTCTAAAATCGAAGCAATACAATTATTATATCAACTAAAGCAAATGCTAAGATGCAGAGTTCACCACAATGTACTTTGAGCTTCATTTACTATCAAGAACCAATCACAAGGAATCATATAATCAGCATCAGCTACAAGATCCTCATAGTGCAGATCAAAGATTTGACAATTTAACGCAGGAGATTACATGGAAACTTACGTAATCCACCACCGAGAACCTTATGAACAGGCTTCTCTCTTCCAAACAAACGATATATCTTCGCCTTCAAAGCTGACGGAGACTCTGGTTTCTCGTGCTCGGAATCAGACGACGATGAAGAATCGTGATCGTGGATCTTCTCCATCAGAGACTCTTCCGTCGGTGTAGATTTCTCCAATTCGTCCGCCATTGTCGTTTAATTTCTCCGATTTCGATCCAACGTGAAGAGAAAGGAAGAGAATATGAACCGAGTGGTGAAATAGGTTTATTAGGCTACTTATGCACTGCACGAGCCTTAGGTTCGTTACCCGAACCAGGAAGATACGTTAACGGCGTTAGTCTTTTGAAGAAATAAAAAAAAAGGTAATAAAACGGACGTTAACGTTTACTGCCTTGAACGTGGAGCGCAACCAAGCGCCTAGTGTGCTTTGGTGCGATGTGTAAGGCGTCTTTTTACTGACTTGCCTTTCATAAAGTAACCGACACGTGTCCGCAATCGGATCAATGACGAATAATATCAACGGCTCACTCGTTTTCAATAAGCGGTGGATAGAACGACGTCGTGCTTAAGTTTTGGGTGTAGAGAACTTTATTCTTGGACCAACGCCAACGAAATTTACATTCTTTGACTTTCTGGCACTACTTAAAGTATGTAACATTCAACGTCTCAAAAAAAAAAAAAAAAAGTATGTAACATTCTTTAAACTATAAAATATTGGGATCAAATTACTTGGAAAACATATGGTTAAGTCAACCCCACCAATATTTAGGGACATTTTTGTTCTAATCACAAGTTCCAACTATTTTGTTCCCATCTCTAGAGACATTCATCTTCGACAATTTGACTTTATAGTCCGAATCTCGAATAGCTGAATATAATAAACAGATGATACAAACTTATTACACATGACAAAAAATATGAAAAGCAAATCAATCAATTATAATTGGATTTCGTTAAATTTAAATGATAAGTATATCATACCAAGAAAAAAAAAACATTATAATAAATACATGCCACGAAGCCACAAAAAAAATTACTACTATGTATCATCATCTGGATCTCCTCCGATCGGCGGCGTATTGCGACAACGGCACAACTTCCGACAAAGGAGTCGACTGCGGCGTAGATTGCGGGGTCGGAAGTGGAGAATTCCGACAAACGGGACAAGAACCATTGAGCTTAAGCCACGCGTCAAGACAATAAACATGGAAGTAGTGTTTACACTCAGGCATCATCCTTAACATCTCTTCTTCCATATACTCACACAGACAGATCGAACACGTAGTATCTCCATCTCCGCCGTGAAATCCATCACCGTGGACGGCGGTTGTGATATCTTTAGTGAAAAGGAATTTAGGGTAAGAGTTGATGATGAGTTGATCAAGTCCTCCAACGACGACGTTTCCAGCAGTAGCAGACTCAAGATCGTCATCTTCGGCTACAAAAATGATTCGTGGGACGATTACGCCCCGGTCTCTGAAAGAAGAGTTTGCGTTTGCGGCTGCGGACGAGGCAGAGAAGCGGAGGCGGGAGGCGCGGCAGCAGATATAGGAAGAGAGGATGATTGTGGAGATAAGAACGAGGAAACCAAGAGCTATGGCTATGGAGTAGCCAAGGCCGAGGCTAGTGATATAGGTAGGGATAGGAACCGGAGGCGGGGGAGGGAAGACGGCGGCGGTTGAGGCGGTTGACATTTGATGGCGAAGAAAGAGGTTGGGGCCATGTGAGATTGGCAACGAGAGAGAGATGGGAAAAAGAGTGATGAAGATTATTACTATTAATTTTTTTTTTTTTTTTTTTTTTTTTTTTTTTTTTTGGGAGGTGGGTGGGAAATGTAGATACTGCATTGAATACAATGTTTGGCAAAATATTAATAGCTTTGCATTTATTATTGGTTCGTCTTATAGGTTTTAGTAACTAGTCAATAGTGACTTCACTTAAGTGGCCCAAGGTAGGTCAATTTTTTAGTCTCTTTTTATTTAAGTGCTTTTTAGCCGTATGACATTCACATGTGTGATGGTTTTTTCTGTTTATCTTTTAGCTTTTTCGTCTCATCATTTGTTTAAAAAGGAAAAAACGCAAAAATAATCTCCGTTGCCGGGACTCGAACCCGGGTCTCTCGGGTGAGAGCCGAGTATCCTGACCAGCTAGACTACAACGGATTTTGCTAAACAATCATCCTAAAAAAATAAGGAGAATACCCTCCGGATATTACGTTATCTCACTATTGCTCACACGGTCACCTGTAAAGCTCTCTGCATGAAATGAAACATTATATGGAAAGGAAGCACAAAATTGAAAGACTTTTTTTTGTTCATTATCTTTCTTATGACTCACTTAATCCTCAAAGCGGGTATAAAGAAGAAAACCACAAGTCAAATAAGCATTGACTAACTACAAGGAATCAAAAGAGAGGCTTTTTCCCATTGATCATTCCCAGTAAATGATCAATAATTTGTCTTCCAGCATCACGAAGACCTGAATGCATATACTCATTCGTAATCCAAAGTCTAATACCCGAGATCTGAGAAGCTGTTTCCATCACCAGCTTGAAGTTCACATACATATCTTCATAGTATACCGCTGCAGCAACAGGCACCTTAACCAAAAGGAAATCATGTGAAAACAGAGTAAATTGTTTGATCCATAAGAAAAAAAAAAATTTAAAACGATGAAGATTCTGGAAACAGACCTTGTTATTCTTCAATTTAGCAACATCATATAATGGAGGCCAATCCTCTTTCTCGGCCAAGAGATCAGCGGCATCTTTGAATGGATTCAAGGCATGAATCTCATCAAACATCCATGGAAATATCATCTATATGAATCCAAATTCTATTTTAGTTTAAGCAATGTGAACCAATCATCCACGCTACGAACAGTTTAATTATACAATTATACAATACCTCTCCCGTGAAGAGTACAGGCTGACTTTCGTTGACTGCCTTCGTTGCATCGAATTTGCACTCAAATTTTTCCCGTAATCTATGAGCAGACCATCTTGATGAAGCACCCTGACAAATTAAGTTTCCAAATATAAGAATAAACGATAACAAGTAGAAGCAATTATATCAAATAGGAAAGAGCATGAGGAACCGAAGAGACTATACCTCACAGTATATGGACTCATGTAGAAGAGCATAGAGTGGGTTTGTATCAAAAGAATGCCAATTCTCAAACTGCAGTAAAGATGAAACATCTCAGACTATCGATTACATCTTCGAACAAATACTCGAAAACAACATATTTTTGTGGGTCTCTTACAGCGTTTAAGAAGAACTGACTAATTCGCTTAGGTGCTTCGGGAACTAAAATAGGATCCCATACTCTCTCTAACCTATGATCGTCAAGAAGGCAATATTAACAGAGAAAACGTGAAGGTGATCAATAAAAAATAACAAAGCTAAAATCTTACATATAATGCAAGCGCTCAAAACCCGTACTTGATCCTAGACCAGAGAGACCAAGAGCTTGAAGACCCTTAGGAGTGAGAATGCCGCCTGATGGAAGAGGTACCTAAAGACAGAGAAACTGAGACAAATAAGGAACTAAACTAGTCACTGGATTTTAACAATATGTTTTCATCCCATCCTTACCCCGCCTCCTTCAGAAGCAGCCAAGTAATCTACAATTTCACGAACAATCTCAATGTCTTCAGGGAACCTCTTGTAATATTTTTCGTTTTGGCGAGCAACTTGTTCAAAACCGGCTTCATACACATCATCAGCTGTGCATGCTTTGCCAATTGGTGGAATTCCTCCAGTTATTAGCACTTGTTTAAGTCCTTGAGGCGCAAAGCTCAAGTATGTAAGTGCACAAAAGCCACCAAAACTCTGCAGAAACACCAATCGAGAAAGATGATCACAAAATCAAATGACCGAACCTGAAGCAGAGTGACTAATACACAATACAGAATACATATTACCTGACCCAAAATTGTCCAAGGATCAGCATTAGGAACAAGACGAACTCTAATAAACTCAGCATCTTTCACAATGTTATCAGCTCTAAAATGAACCAAATAAGCAGCTAAATCCTTTGCTGATTTGAATTGAAGCATAGCGGAAGATGTTAAAGGAGTTGACAAGCCTGTTCCTCTCTGCAGGACCAACACCAATTTGAGCAACACAAAGTGTCAAGAGAAGAGCATAACACTATATAAAGTATCATACTTGATCGAGTAAGATAACACGAAACTCTTCGCAAGCTCTTTGAATCCATCCACTAGCTTCACTAGGTCTTGGACTTTCAAAACCTGGACCACCTTGTAAATACAATAGATACGGCATTGCTTGCTCCTCCTTCCCCACTGCCAAAAAATAGAAAACATTTGAATCTTCAATCAAATTAGATTAAAAAAAAAGGATTCAACTTTAGATTGGTATGAGTTACACAGCACATCATAGAAAGGTTTCTTAATCGAAAAGTCCTGATTTCAAAATACCCGCAACAACTTCTCGAGCAAAGATTGTGATTTTGGGAGAAGTTTTGGAATCGAGGGAATAATCAAGAGGGACTATGAATCGATGATTACGCAAACGGAGCTCCGGCACCGAAAACCACTTCCCTGTAACATGCTCCAACCTCGATTCCCCAGCTATGTCCATAGAGACCGATCCTGCTCCAGCCATGGAAGTGATTAAACTACAAAATCTCCGGCGACGGTAGAAATTGATAAAACCAGACGATTTTGATCGAGTAGTAGCTAGAGAGAGTACGAAAGCAGTCAACTTTGGAATCGGAGTCACCAGCGCGTGTGTCGCCAACATCGTTTTTTCTTCCTTTATAGTAAAAGAAAAAGATTTATCCAAAAGTAGAAGAAAAGTCTTTTAATTTTAAAATTTAATTTCTCGGGTTCGAGATTCCAAAATCGTTTTCATCAACCATGGCATCTTCACTCGTTAGGAGTTGCTCTCGTGCTTCCAGAGCCATCACCACCGCCCGGTTTATGAGTAACGTACCGGAGAATACCGTTTACGGAGGACCAAAACCGCAAAACCCGAATCAGAGAGTGACTTTGACGCAATTGAGGCAGAAACATCGGAGAGGTGAGCCGATAACCGTCGTCACCGGCTACGATTATCCTTCCGCCGTTCACATCGATACAGCCGGAATTGATGTTTGTCTCGTTGGAGATTCAGCTTCCATGGTTGTCCATGGCCATGACACCACCCTTCCTATCTCCTTAGACGAGATGCTCGTTCACTGTCGCGCCGTCGCTCGTGGAGCTAAAAGGCCACTTCTTGTTGGAGATTTGCCATTTGGTACTTACGAATCTAGCTCCACTCAGGTGAATAATCATCGGTTACCCTCTAAATTTGGATGCTTTTGTCTCAAATTTGTTCATTATATTCGACTTCTTTTGCTTTGTTGCAGCTGGAATTTTGGGTGTTATGTTTCAAATGATCCATTTTTTCTGCTAATCCCTTTGAATTGTTGGAGTAAAGCATTGATTTGGTTGATTAAGTTTTAGTTTAAATGATGTGTAGGCGGTTGATACTGCAGTTAGGGTGTTGAAAGAAGGAGGAATGGATGCTATTAAACTTGAAGGAGGATCACCTTCAAGGATCACTGCTGCTAAATCCATTGTCGAAGCAGGAATTGCGGTTATGGGACATGTTGGGTTGACTCCTCAAGCTATCAGTGTTCTTGGTGGTTTTAGGCCACAGGGCAGAAACGTTGCTAGTGCTCTTAAGGTCTGCCTTTTTGGCTTCATCCATGTCTATGTAATCCTTGTAAGGTTTTTTTTGAAGGTGTGATGAAAGATTTTCTCTCTTAATTTGTGGTAATAGGTTGTGGAAACTGCCATGGCTTTACAAGAAGCTGGATGTTTTTCCGTTGTTTTAGAATGTGTTCCGCCTCCTGTGGCGGCTGCTGCAACCTCTGCTCTTCATATTCCAACCATTGGTATAGGAGCTGGCCCTTTCTGCAGTGGACAGGTTCGTTTTGAGCAGTATTAGATATCGGTTTTGCGTGCTTATATGGTTTGACTGAATATATATATATATATATATATATATATATGTTTCTCAATTATTGGCCTTTTTGCATGATCAGCACAAAACCTGTGAATCATCTGCTATTATGATCAAGTTATGTCATACTTTTCTTGTGGATGTAGGTCTTAGTCTACCATGATCTTCTGGGAATGATGCAGCATCCACATCATGCTAAGGTCAAATCCTGAACCAATCATCTATCAGCATAAATTATCATGCTTCTTCCTTTTTTTTATGATTCATTATCTAATAGTTTACATGGTGTTGGATCCCTACACTCGTTCATTTCAGGTTACTCCAAAGTTTTGCAAACAGTACGCTCAAGTAGGAGAAGTGATCAACAAAGCTCTCTTGGAATATAAGGAAGAAGTATCCAAACACTTGTTTCCAGGTCCTTCTCACAGCCCTTACAAGATCTCCTCAGGCGACCTCGACGGATTCTTAAGCGAGTTACAGAAAATTGGATTAGATAAGGCTGCTTCTGCTGCAGCAGAATCAGCTGAGAAGATGGAGCATTGAGTATCACCATCTTCTCAGTGACAAAGCTGTAGCTATTCTCTTAGCTCTCAGACTCTTCATTTTGGGTAGGCAGATATGGTTGAAGAAATAAAAAAAAAATCCTTAGAATAGGATTTGATAGTTTTTTGCAGGTAAAATTGATGTAATCCGTAGGAGTTGTATCAAGTTCAGGGTGGTATCTCGATCAATAAAAGGCAGGGGTAGTTTTATAAAGATTTGTCCTCATTCTGTAATAATGCAATCTTCCTCGAGTTCAGCGTGAAATAAAAAGTCACGTAAGTTCGATTCATTCTGTTCTTGTATACGAACAGCTCGATTCGAATATGAAAAACACGCAAGTTCGTAATGTTGTGATTGACGTCTTGCTTAAAAATGGCCTTGTGGATGATGCCTTCAAGGTGCTCGACGAAATGCTTTTCACAAAGAATCCGTTTTTCTTCCTAATAGAATCACAGCGGATATCGTGTTCCATGAGGTTTGGAGAGGAAGGCTTTTGAAGGAAGAGGAAATTATTGGGTTGATTTCAAGATTTAGCTCTCATGGTGTCTCCCCAAACTCTGTTTGGTTGACTCGGTTTATTTTATATGCTAGGATATGATAATGCTTCTATCTTCAAAAGGTTGTGTGTGTTACAGCAAAGTAACAAAGATTGATCATTTTACCTTTTGACACCCCTAACTGCATCATTCTAGCTATTTCCCCAGGATCTTGCTACATCTGATGCCCATTAAGATCTCTCCTGAAGTTGATCCAAAAGGTGTCTGGTTCTTCCTTCTTATTGGAGATTGGTTTAAGTGAACCATTTGTATAGTTTCGGTTTATTATTCTCAATTGTATATAAACTGATTGTACATGTTCATTAACTTCCTTCTTTATATGTTTGATACAATAGCTTTCTGAATTCACTTTGAGATTTCTTTTGTGAGATATAAGCCACTTGGACATGGTAATTTACTTCTATATATGGAGCATTGTATCTATGATTGAGTTGCATTGCATGGTTAGTGGCTAGTGGTTCTCTAAGATGATGATGATGATCACCTATAATAAACAAAAGACTGATGATTCTTGTAATTAATATACCTTGATATTAGTTTCGTTTCAACTGATTGATTCATGTTGTTTAATGTTTGCTTAGTTGCTACTTGCTGCTATCAGGAGACATGACTTTTTGGAGTTTTAACTAAAACTACAATCTTATTGGATCTCATAAGTTTCAGAAAGGTGCAACCATATTTGACGGCAAAATGCAAATTACTAGAAACTTATACTTGTGGAAAGTTGAAATATTATATGCCATTAGTAAGAAGAGAGCCCAATCGCATTTTAATCCCAAAACTGGAAGATGAGAGACTTGCCGGGCAAGGCTATCGCTATCTATTTATGGAGAAGAGTGTAAATATCAATTACTGTATTACCAATTCTTCTCTTTTTTTTAACCCTGGTCTATTAAAATAAATTTATAAGTTCGTATAGGGTTTTGTATCTTGTATAAATCAAGGCGATTAAAAAACCAACAAAAATTCCCAACAGCCATGTCCATGCTTTTCAGCCGCCGCCTCTCGAAGCTTTCTTCCCTGAAAACACATGCACTCGTCGTAAGCTTCTCTTCTCTTCTCTTCTCTTCTCTTCTCTCCAATGGCTTTGCGTTCTGTAGTACTCCTTGTAATGTATGTGATTGTTACTACGCACGCAGATACACCGCAACGCTCGTTCTTTTTCAACTTCGTTTTTGGAAAATAACATTCCATGTATTATCGCCGGTGCTGAACATTGTGGATCTACTTTGAGGGACGGGGAGATCGGAAATCTCATGATATATGAAAATCTCAAGATATATAGAGATTATTCTTTTGATCATAAGAAGACAATTGTTACGGAAAAGAAGGTACCTATGAAGTTGGTGGAGGAAATGGGAACGCTAGGAGCATCGAAAGGATGGGTTGTTACATTGAAGGAAGGAGTAGTGTGTCTCCAAGATGATCTAAACCCAAGTGCGTCTGATATTGATCCAAAGCGCATTTCTTTGCCTCCTCTTGTTACTCTGCATCATTGCCAAACGCAAGTTGTAACCAATGTGGCCATGTCATCCTCATCTCCCGAGGATGACGACTGTGTTTTGGCTATCAAGTTCTTGGGACCTCAACTAAGCTTATGTAGGCCTGCTCGAAGCTCTGAGTGGACCAACATAAGAATGACAGTCCCGGGTTTCTTCAATTCCCGTGTCATGTATTCCAAGAGAGATGAGATGTTCAACATGCCGGTTTCAAAAGGCAACTACATTGGATCATGGAATCTTGGAGAACACCAAATGATTCAGCAGTTGCGGTATCAAGATTTTCCCAAGTTTGGGCAATCACAGTGGTTGCGGTTGGATTTGTCTTGCAGGAACGAACAGTTGGTGGAATCAAGATCCACTGGTGAAACTTTTCTTGTTAAATGGTACACCAAGAGAATGATACCTGTGGTACGGAAAGTGCTAACACATCATTTCATGGTATTCAAAATAGACGAGGAAGGAAACGCTGAGTTCACTAAAGACATTGGAGATCTCTGCATCTTCCTCTCCGAGGCTGAACCTTTATGTGTCCGGGCTAGCTTGTGTCAACAATCCCCAAACAGCGTCTTTTTCTTGGGTCCGGAGTACCGCGGACAAGTCGGTCTGAACTGCCAATATTATGGTCCAAATATTATATTTAGCACTTATCACGTCCCTTACTATATTTAGGGTTATTGTTATCATCCTAAATAATGTATGCTTATAAAAAGACCTCTGGTTTTCTGCGATTTTATTTTTCATGTTTATGTTCCTCCATGTATTGTGGATCACTTTAATCAAATTAGACGTTTTAAAAAAAATAAACCCTCTGGTTTTCAAGTGTTACATAGCACTTGTCTCGGAATAATAAAACTCTCCGCCATAGAATCAAACAGCTTCCTTTCCTCTGTTGTTGAATCTGAATCAGTTTTTTTCGTAAGTTTATCCTGGTATCATATAAATATCCAAATACTGCAAGTTAAAATGAAAATAAATAAATAAAAAAAGACCACGATGGAGCTGGGTATCTTGCTTAATTGCTCTGGTATTAACTATTGAATACAACACCCAGCCTCAGAATCGGCGATATGGGCTATTCCGTAGTCGTTGAGACCCTCGAAAAAGATGAGGCTTCGATTTATTTCTTCACCAAACGATCTACCCTGGATACAGAAAGCTGCCTTGGTGAGAAAGATACAACCTGGAATGTAACGAGTGTACACCGCTTTACGAAAGTACAACTCTCTTCCTTCCTCTTCTAATTTGAATACCATGAAACGCTGCGTTTCCTCCCTCCCCTTTTTGCTCTTGGTGTACCACTTAACCAAATAATTTTCTCCCGTGTGTCCAAATTCTACCAAATGTTCGCTCGTGCAATACGAATCCAAGAGCTTCCACTCTGATTGAACCAGCTTGGGTAACTCTTTAAACCCCAACTGCTTCACCTTGTGCTTGTGAATGTATTCTCCAAGATTCCATGATCCAATGTAGGCGCCTCCGGAAGCAGGCATGTTGAACATCCCATCACTCTTGGAATACATGACACGGGAATTGAAGAAAGCCGGGTCTGTGATTCTTATGTTGGTCCACTCAGAGCTTCGAGCAGGTCTACATAAGCTTAGTTGAGGTCCCAAGAACTTGATAGCCAAAACACAGTCGTCATCTTCAGGAGAAGAGGATGACATGGCTACATTGGTTACTATTTGGGTCTGGCAATGAGGTAGAGTTACAAGAGGAGGCAGTGAAATGCGTTCTCGATCTGCATCTGCCTCATTTGGGTTTTTTAGATCTTGGAGACACACTACTCCTTCCTTCAATGTAGCAACCCATCCTTTCGATGCTCCTATCACTCTTGGTTCCTCCGCCAACTCATCATCAGGATATTTAAAAATCTCGACATTTCCGGCATCCCCATTCCTCAATATACATCCACAATCGGCGTTAGTAAATGGAAACACGTGTTTCAAAATGGACATTGTGGAAGAACTAGCGTTGCGGTGTCTCTGCGTAGTAACAATCACAACATTTCTTTATCAAAAAAACAATCACAGACATTACAAGGAGTACTACAGAAAACAAAGCCATTGGAGAGAAGAGAAGAGAAGCTTAGCTTACGATGAGAGCATGTGTTTTCAGGGAAGAGACCTTCGAGAAGCGGCTGAGAAGCAGAGACATGGCTGTTGGGAAATTTTCTTGGTTTTTTAATTGCCTTGATTTATACAAGATACAAAACCCTAGTTCTTGGGTTTACGAACTTATAAATTTATTTTAACAAACCAGGGAAAATAACAAATGCAAAAGAAAAAAGGAATAGGTAATAATTGATATTTACACTCTTCTCCATAAATAGATAGAGATAGCCTTGCCCGGCAAGTCTCTCATCTTCCAGTTTTGGGATTAAAATGAGATTGGGCTCTAATAATATTCACATAGGGCCTATTAAGTTATATATTTATATAATGTGTATGATTAAGAGAATGATATTATCCATTTTCATTTAAATTATTGCTGGTTCGTTAAAATTATCTTTAGGAATTTGCAGGGTCAAATATATAAGTTATTGCACCCGAAGTAGGTGAAAGGATCAGAGTAATTTTGCGCTTTTTCGTTCACACGATGAATTGAAGTGTCGTGTATGTTATTGGTCATATAGTCATATTTTGACTTCAAAATCATGATCATGATCTGTTTTATAGAACAGCTCTTTTACAACAATTAAGAAGCGATTGGGTGTAAAATATATAAGTTAGCACCCTAAAACTAGAAGTAGGTGAAATATATATATATATATATATATATATATATATATAACTAGTGGTTGGAAATATTATTCATATATGATCAAGTAGATATTTTTGTTATACTTTCTAAAACTTGATATTATATATAATTATGTTGCAAAAATTAGAAAGCTTTTTAATTGTTTACCAAGAAGAGTAGGTATAATACACGAACTCAGTAAATGAAAAGATTTACATGGTCATGATTCAGCACGTAAAATAATGTGAAAATAGTAAAATAAACATAGAGCTGTTAAATTCTTTTTGTATATTCCGTCGATATTTTTTATAAGGGTATACTTTCCATGGGTTAGTTTTGACACCCAAAAAAAAATAAAATAAAATGAGATCAGTTTAAAGTCGGATTACTTCATTGGGGTTCAAAAAGAATTCTGAAAAGCTAAACCGTCAAGTTAGAGGAACCACATAGGCACATACTATGTGAAATAAAAAATGAAAAACTTAGGCCCATTATTATTATTATTATTATTATTATCAGATTTACAAATACATGGATTGTACTTGGGCCAAATATGTATTAAAGCCCATCTTTAGAAATGGCCCATTACGTCCTCTTGTTCGTTGAGTGGGACACTGCAATCCGCCGAACAGAGTTCGTCGTTACACATTTCCCGGTGGCTGCCATTTTCAAACCTTAAAGATGAGTATTGTGCTATCAATTTCCCGGCGTCGGAACTTCTATAATCTGCTCAACAATCCCCGATTCCTCCGGCGATTTTCTGTTGATGTTGATCCAGCGCCGGTAGTCAAATCGGATAGCCAGGAATTTGTAGTAGTCCGATTTCTGGAGAATCTACGGAAAACCCCGCAACAGGATTGGTCATCAAACGATTCGCTAAGTTCGCTTCTCGTATCTTCTTCTTCTTCTGTTTCTCCTCTTGTATTCTCACAAATCACGCGGCGACTTGGATCATACTCTCTAGCAGTGTCGTTCTTCGAGTACCTGGATGCGAAATCTCAGTCTCTGAAACGCCGTGAAGAGTTTCTCTCCTTGACGTTTCAGTCAGTTATTGAATTCGCCGGTAGTGAACCTGACTCGCGGGATAAACTTCTCCGGCTCTACGAGATTGCCAAAGAGAAGAACATCCCGCTTACTGTAGTTGCCACTAAGCTTCTAATCCGATGGTTTGGACGTATGGGTATGGTGAATCAATCAGTTCTTGTATACGAACAGCTCGATTCCAATATGAAAAACACGCAAGTTCGTAATGTTGTGATTGACGTCTTTCTTAAAAATGCCCTTGTGGATGATGCCTTCAAGGTGCTCGACGAAATGCTTCACAAAGAATCCGTTTTCCCTCCTAATAGAATCACAGCGGATATAGTGTTACACGAGGTTTGGAAGGGAAGGCTTTTGAAGGAAGAGGAAATTATTGGGTTGATTTCAAGATTTAGCTCTCATGGCGTCTCCCCAAACTCTGTTTGGTTGACTCGGTTTATAACTAGATTATGCAAAAATGCTCGCAGCAATGCAGCTTGGGAGGTTTTGACCGACCTGATGAATAACAAAGCCCCACTTGAAGCTCCTCCTTTCAATGCGCTTTTGTCATGCTTAGGAAGGAATATGGACATTGGTAGAATCAATGCTTTAGTTGCAAAGATGGATGAGATGAAAATCCGGCCTGATGTTGTGACTTTAGGGATTCTTATTAACACTTTGTGTAAGTCAAGGAGGGTTGATGAAGCTCTCCAAGTTTTTGAGCAAATGTGTGGAAAGAGAAGTGATGGTGGAAATGTGATTAAAGCTGATTCGATTCATTTTAATACCCTCATTGACGGATTTTGCAAGGTGGGAAGGATGAAAGAGGCAGAGGAGTTATTGATTAGGATGAAAATGGAAGATAATTGTACGCCCAATACAATTACTTACAATTGCTTGATTGATGGGTACTGCAGAGCTGGACAGATTGAGACGGCTAAAGGAGTTGTTTCTCGGATGAAGGAGGACGGTATTAAACCAAATGTGGTTACTCTTAATACAATTGTCGGTGGAATGTGCAGATACCATGGAGTGAACATGGCCGTTCATTTCTTTACGGATATGGAAAGGGAAGGCGTGAAAGGGAATGTGGTTACGTATATGATATTGATCCATGCTTGTTGCTACGTCAGAAACATAGAGAAGGCTATGCATTGGTTTGACAAAATGTTGGAAGCTGGTTGTTCTCCTGATGCAAAGATCTATTATGCTTTGATCTCTGGATTGTGCCAAGTTAGACGGGATCATGACGTTATTAGAGTGGTGGAGAGACTGAAACAGGGAGGGTTTTCTCTTGATCTGTTGGCTTACAACATGCTTATTGGGTTGTTTTGTGGTAAGAATAATGCAGAGAAAGTCTATGAGATGCTAACTGAGATGGAGGCAGCAGGGATGAAACCCGATTCCATCACTTACAACACTCTGATTTCGTTCTTTGGAAGACACAAGGACTTTGAAAGTGTTCAGACAATGATGGAGCAGATGAGAGAAGACGGGTTAGCCCCGACTGTTGTGACATATGGAGCGGTAATCGAAGCTTATTGCTCAGCCGGAGAATTAAACGAAGCAATGAAGCTCTTCAAGGACATGGGTATGCGGTCAAAGGTCAATCCAAACACTGTGATATACAACATTCTCATAGACGCCTTCTCCAAGCTGGGGAATCTCCAACAAGCACTATCTCTGAAAGAGGAAATGAAGCTTAAAATGGTGAGACCGAATGTAGAAACATACAATGCCTTGTTTAAGTGTCTTAAAGAGAAGAACCAAGCGGAGACATTGCTTAAACTGATGGATGAGATGGTGGAACAGTCATGTGAACCAAATCAGATCACCATGGAGATTCTAATGGAGTGTCTCTCAGGTTCTGATGAGTTAGTGAAGCTGAGGAAGTTTATGCAAGGCTACTCTGTTGCTTCTCTGACCGAGAAAGCTTCATCTTTCGATGTTCTTTAGCTTGGGTGGGATAGTGGTTGTTCTAGATTCAGTAACTTATAGACAAGTAAAATTATTCAATCATTCCTTATTCTGCAGTGCTTTTAAACAATTACACAATCGCTATTTCTGTTAGATTAGAGTATTTCTCACCATTTAATAGCCGAAATATTCCACAGTAATGCAGCATTACCTTTCTCAATTCATTAGTTTAGGCCTATTCCGATGGGCTCACTTAAGCGCATTTAAATCTGGGCCCAGAAATATACTAATGCATTTGAGTGAGACCGACACGTGTCATGAATTGAATGATTCTTACTCGTTTAATGGAGGAGAACCTGACTAGCGAATCCAGAAGCAGACAATTTGACTCACGGTTTTTTCCGACAACTGACGAGAGGAAGTCAAAGCTGCCTTTTGTTCAACGAGTTGACTAGTTATGTTTTTTTTAATCTTACTTAAATAACAACTTTAGTTTTAAGATATTTGATAAATTGTCCACTAATAATCATTATATCTCCCCTAAGAGCTAAGAGCCTAATTCACGGCCATACGATCTTCGGATTCACGTTTTATCATTTTAAATGAACATAACCTTTTACAAATTTATAGATTATATACGCTCCTTACACTTTATTATGTTTTAAGGAAATAAAATTATTAAACCAAATAAAATGATGATATTTTTCCCAAGAATGTCAAACTGAATACAAGATGGAAAGTATTTCCTAAGACTATTACTATATGAATATTCAATTCCATGGTCAGATAGGAATATTTACACATTTTTGTTTTCTACATTGAATTAAAAAATTTATCTTCTATCTTATTATCATATGGATATGGAGTTTAAAACACACAGATGATCATTATCTTCAACTATTACTTACATTACATCATTTTCTTAACGGTATGAACTCCGATGGAACGTATATTGTAAATAGGAATAAAGGATTTATGCATATGCCTCTATCTGTTCGTGCATCACAATCTAAATATTTTTCCTTTTACATAAATAATTTTTTTTATATATTTTGATACAATTGAAAATTTGAGTTGTCTACTGGGTAGCAAAAAGGAATATGGAACCTCTTAAATTCACATCCCAAGAGCTGGAACCCTGATAAAAATTCAATCGAAGTCGACATAATAAGATAATGAAACAGAGAAAAATATTGATTCGATTATTAACTTTTTGACAACTACATTTTTTGCATATTTTTTTATTTCTGTTGGTGATAACGCAAAATAAAGTCTGAAATTATAATTGATGCCGTAAACCAATGTGTTATAACCTAGCTTTCTTGGTTACAATTGATGCCTTAATTAAGCTTATACTAATATGGAAACATTATCCACCTAGCTCTCTTAGTTTGTTCTATCATTAACAGAAAATAGTATAACTGTAATTTTCTTTTGACATATATAATTTAGAATTTATTACGTAGAAAAATAAATCTAATATCGAACAAAACTTATAACTGTCAAATAATTATATTCGTGATTAAACACGTAATAGGACTGATAAATACTTCGTAAAAAATATCGAGCCAAGGAGGTACATGGATATTTGTATTATGGCCTATATATGTGTTAAATAAAAATAGATTTCCTTTAATGTTACAGTCCAAATGAGATTTAAGTAATCATAATGCATATATATTAGAACAAATCTTAGATGCTTTGACTAAGACTGACACACTCATATATCACCATACTAAAATTACGGATTCAGTCCGAATGTGATACAACTAGGAAGTTGAACCACCAATTTTTTTTTTATCACTTGCTTTGATTCCGATCGTTGGTAATGTGTAACTAGAGTACTAGACAATTGATATATTTAGCGTTTTTGTATATATGGTCACAGTTTTAATGCCAAAAGTATCACATGCATTTACGAAAGAAAAAATCAGAATTTTATAGAACTTAAAACAAAAATAAAATAAAAGGTTGGTGTAACATCAGATGGTTTATTATCTATCACTAGCAATATTTTCTAGGATACAGCACAGCTATACAACGCTGCTGTTAAATGACATTTTTATTACACGTGCGTGTACGTATCCTTTTACTCAACTTATAAACAACGTGTCCATCTAGTTTTAGACTTTTTGATCTCCGACCAATTCAATTTAAGGCAAAGATTAATCTAAATAGAAGTTTTACTATAAATGTCACAAATCTAAAAAAACGTCCAAAAAGATTTTCTTGATATCCCATTCGGCATTCCTTAGTGGGCTGCTGCCACGTGTCAATACTTTTTAATATGTTTTCACATGTAAATTTGTTGCTACTATATAAACATAATGAATGATGACCTTAAAGAACTCTTGGAGCTAAACCCCAACGACCACCGCATTACAGAAGTTTCAATATTTCACATCATTTTCTTCCTCTTAAAACTAATTTAAAACAGGGTGAAAATAAAATTGAAATATTAATTGCACGTGACTAGACCATGGTCATTGGTCACGTTGCGATCGACACGCAAAGTAAATTTAAAGATATGATTTGACCAAGTATGGCATGGTTTATTATAATCTGGAAAATAAAGTTTTTTTATCCGTTAGGATTTGCAAAATATAAAGTTAGTTATTAACGCTTTGGAATACGACTGTAGAAACTAATCGGATGTTATATCTATCAAGAGTAAATACAATATCTTCTAATTATGTAAATTATATATTTACAATGTTGTAACCCCTAGCCCGCTGGTTCCCTGTATATATTCGTATGATGTGAGTAATACAATTATCACTTTCCATATCCCTCTCTATAATATATCGAGTCTCAAAATTAGCTTTTTTAAAAGGTTAAAAAACACCAAGTCAGAGTAAAGATTTTTCCCCGAAATCTATATCAACGTGGGTCTAATAAATTAATAAAGTTCGCGAGACTTGAACTTGTTGACGTTTGAATGTTTGAAGCACTCTCGACTTTTGTTAAATATCTATCGTCTCTAAACCTTCTTGGTTGATCTAATTCTTTAACGAAAACAATTGAAACACAAAATTTGTTGTTCGTGTTACTACCGTGATACCAAGTCTGGATTTACTCCAAAACTTTCTTTAATGACCGTAAATACAAGAAAATATATATTTTGCCACAATGTTTTTCATAGGATCGTTTCCAAAGTTTTTAAAGCTAATATATGCATGGGTATAGGTGGGTCGTAATGTCTAAAAGTTCTACAAAATGTTATTTATTACCCACAGTATTGTTCTTATCACTTCAGAAAGTAGTATTTATCAAAACTTAAGTTTTTCAAATGTAATATATATATATATATTTTTCTGGATCTGCTAGTGTCTTTATTACACATACATTTTTTTTTTTTTTTTTTTTTTTTGCGTACAATACAAATTTTCCAAGAAAACATTTTGGGTTTGTTGGCATTATATAAGTATTTATTTTTGCTGTAGGTTTGACTCTATGAAACGCACACTGTCCCCCACATAACAATACTTTTATAGAAAACAGAAAATTTCAATTACTATACGTTTTCTCATAATGGAAACAAGTTGCTCTCTTATTTTCTTAAGATCTGCTTATAAATACTCCTCACGTTCACAAGTTCCATTTCATATATACATTCACAAGCCAACCAATCCAACAACTTCACATAAATCACATACATAGTTATATCGATACACAAGCTACTCGATCGGAAAAATGTATCCGGACAAGAATCTGCTGTCCAAATTAGCCGCCGGTGACAAGCATGGAGAAGATTCGCCGTACTTCGACGGCTGGAAAGCTTACGACAATAATCCTTTTCATCCAACTCATAATCCACAAGGTGTTATTCAAATGGGTCTCGCCGAAAATCAAGTTTGTCTTCTTCCTCTAATAATTTTATTTCCTCCTCTTCTTTGTCTTCTAATAAGTTTTTTTTTTTTTTTTTTTTTTTTCATATTTGTTTTCAGCTTTGTTCTGATTTGATCAAAGAGTGGATAAAGGCACATCCACATGCATCTATTTGCACGGCGGACGGAATCGACGGTTTCTCCGACATCGCTGTTTTTCAAGATTATCACGGCCTCAAACAATTTAGACGGGTATTTATTTCATTTTATATTATTCATTATATTTTTAATTAATTAATCCTTATATACAATAGTGAAAGTAGAGGTAAACTAAACGATATAGCTCATTTATGTACGCTAGTTTTACTGTGTACCTTGCGTATGTTAGGACATATTTATGTGGAGATATTACTATCTTTAAAGAAAAAAATTACCAAACTAATTGTGAATAATAATGTTTGGGAACGGAAAATAAATAGGCGATTGCGGCGTTTATGGGGAGAGCGAGAGGAGGAAGGGCGAGTTTTGAGGCGGATAGGGTGGTGATGAGCGGCGGAGCCACCGGAGCAAATGAAACGCTCATGTTCTGTCTTGCTGATCCAGGCGACGCTTTTCTCGTCCCTAGTCCTTACTATGCAGCGTACGTATTAATCATACACACAGTTTATTATTTATTAATAAGAAAAATAATTGTCTAAATAAATATATACTTGATTAGTGATAGTTAAGAAAAAAAAAGTCGTGACTTTGATACTGTATTAAATTAAAAGTAATCGAGAAGGGAGGTTTTTAGTGTTTTTTATTATACATATAATAAAAGTATATAACTTTTTTTGTCTGGTCAAAACAAAAGTTCTCTTTGATTAAATTAAAAATACTTATAAGTATTTTGTAAACCAGCTTTCAGAATAATTAACAAGTTGTTAAATATTACTCACTTGATTGATTGAATCTTTTGCCAAGTAACCCCCCCCTCCATACAACTTCCACCGAAGTGCCCTTTAACTCTTGTCAAAAGTCAAACTATTAATTAACACTTGGTTGACTTATTCTTCAGTAATTAGTACTAATTAATGGGTTTATTTAAACATGTCAGATTCGACAGAGACTTAAGGTGGAGAACTGGAGTTAGAATAATCCCTGTGGAGTGTAACAGCTCAAACAATTTCCAGGTCACAAAACAATCCCTAGAATCAACATACCTTAAAGTCCAAGAAACCGGTATCAAGATCAAAGGTCTGATCCTTTCAAACCCATCAAACCCTCTCGGAACGACTCTCGATCAAGAAACTCTTGAAACCATAGTCAGCTTCATCAACGACAAGCAAATCCACTTGGTATGCGACGAAATCTACGCAGCCACGGCCTTTGCAGAGCCAGGATTCACCAGTGTCGCAGAGATCATCCGATATATGGACCATGTGAACCGTGATCTGATCCATATCGTTTACAGTCTTTCAAAGGACATGGGTCTTCCCGGGTTTCGGGTTGGAGTGGTTTATTCTTACAACGATGCTGTTGTGTCCTGCGCAAGGAGGATGTCGAGTTTTGGATTGGTCTCGTCGCAGACACAGAGTTTTCTAGCAGCTATGTTGTCTGATCAGAGATTTGTCGATAGCTTTCTTGTAGAGGTCTCAAAGAGAGTAGCGGAGAGACACCGTATGTTCACAGAAGGGCTTAAAGAGACGGGGATTTCTTGCTTGAGAAGCAACGCAGGTTTATTCGTTTTAATGGATTTGAGACAAATGCTTCAAGATCAAACCTTTGAGTCTGAAATGGCGCTTTGGAGAGTGATCATCAATAAGGTCAAGATTAATGTCTCTCCTGGCTCGTCGTTTCACTGCTCTGAGCCAGGTTGGTTCCGAGTCTGCTTTGCTAATATGGACGAAGACACACTCCGTATTGGACTTGCGCGGATCAAAGACTTTGTGCTTCGAGAGAGAGACAACAAGAACAAGAACAAGAACTGTAACTGCATCGGCAACAACAAAAAGGAGAACAAAAAAAGTAAGAGTTTTCAAAAGAATCTCAAGCTAAGTTTCTCTTCGATGATGTACGATGAACATGTTAGGTCGCCGAGGTTGATGTCCCCTCATTCACCGTTGCTCCGAGCTTAAATACGGATTTATGATTATACACTCTAATTAGATTGTCTATATATAACAAAGTACAGGGTTCAATAAACTAATGTCGCATGGAAGGTATCTATCTATATATATATCCAAAAAAATTCAGAGTCTTTTGATATGAACTTTCCAAATCTTACCAGTTTTATAAATCTAGTAATATAACCCCTAACCCATATATTCTATGTCTAAACCGCTGAAGTTCAAACGAAGTTTGATTTACAATCAACACGATTGAATTTTGTGCTCTAATGGAACAATGGTACTCAAAGAGTTAGAATGTGTTGATGCCAAAGTGAAGAAGATGTAACTTACAATTCAAGATGGTGATGATCTTGTTCATGTTTTCTTACACTTCAAGCTACAGTACACAGCTTATGGCCTGATTTGGTGTCCTGATGAACTTAATGGTAGCGAATCATTCAAACTAACCAACCGCTCAAAGATTATCAATGTCAAGTAAGTATCGTTGAAGTCCTATTAGCATCAGAAAGCTTTACAACAGCACTGATCTGAATCTGTTTCTTTGTCAACAAGTAACCATTGATGAGTCCAATCTAGTTTCATCTTCATAGCTCAGTTTGATTTATTCACTTGCTATGGACAACAACACCAACACATATACTTCTTCTTATAGATTGGTTTCATTATATCTCTGCAGAGAAACTTGGTAATCTGAAATTAGGTTTAGTAAAAAGATGACAACTTTCTAACTCATTTGATAACTACAGCTCTTGAGCTCAACATTATCAATTTCCAACACATCAGTCGGAAAATCACATCCACCGTCGATCTTCTTCTTCTCCGATTCTTGTCCATCAAGCAGATCGCACGGCTTAGGATCAACACCACTCGTAACTCCTTCAACATCGCTACACATCCAAATCACTTTCTTATGCTTAGCCGCCATAGAAATCGTAGCATTCGAAATACAAATCCCAGTGAAAGGATCTCCAGAGATTCCTTCTAACCTTCCCGCCATCGAAACATTCTCAGCTACGATATCTCTGTAATTAATTCCGGTTATTTCCGGTAAAGCGTGAGGATCGTAATGTGAATCAGCGTGAGCTTTGTAATTTCCGGTCATCCAAAATACCCATTTCATCGTGTGGAGATTCATTCCTTTCACGTATATGTCTTTCACGAAAGCTCCTCTTCCCACGGCGGTTTTGATTCGTACGCCTGATTCAGTTTGGTAAGCGGTGATATCTTCGGCTCTGACGTCTTCGATCCCGCCGGACATTTCGCTTCCGAGCGCGATCGCGGCGCTGTATGGTGAAATACAAGTCAATCGACGGATCACGAGGTGCTTCGTCGGCATTCCGAATGCGATTCCGTATTCATCCCATCCGCTTTTCACGGCGACGCAATCGTCGCCGGAGATTATGTAACAGTCTTCGATCCTCGTGTTTGTGCAAGAATCTGAAATCATATATTCAATTAAATAAATATAAAAAAAATTCAGAGGAACTGGAACAAGCAATGTTATCGGAGAAGACGACAAACCTGGATTGATTCCGTCGGTGTTCGGAGATTTCACCGGAGCGATGATTGTTACGCCTTTCACGATGATATTGCTGCCACGTAGGATGTGTTTTTATTAATAATCTCATTAATAAAATAAAATAATCGTGCGGCGGTTATGGTGAGGGTGCAGGGAATTAGATGAGAGTGTGACATATGATAACATTTTTACCTACTGTAAACCGGGTGGATATTCCACGATGGAGAATCCAGGAACGTTAGATCAGAAATCTGAATAGTATCTGAGAACATTAATTCAATCAGGTACGGGCGAGTGTATTTAAGCTTGCCACCGTGGAATTTTTGCCACCAAAACGATCCTTGACCGTCGATCGTGCCATTGTTCCCTGTAAAATAACATCCAACGGCTCCAGTTTTTTTTCTTTCAGTTTTTCGAAGTAAAATTAAGAAATCAAACTTTACCGGTGATAATCACGTCGGAGAGATTAGTTCCGAAGAGGAGACTAGCGAATCTTCCGCCGGCGGCGTCACGTCCTCGTCCGTACGAAGGCAAAGCCGTTAGAATTGGGTATTCGTTGAGATCTTGAGCAGCGAGAATAACAGCGTCTTTGTGAAGAAACAGAGTGAAATGGCTTGTGAGGTTGAAACTTCCGGTGAGCCATTTTCCGGCGGGTACAAAGAGCTGAGCTCCGCCTTCAGATGAGTACTGGCTGAGATGATCGACGGCGCTCTGGAACGCTTTTGTGTTTAGCGTCTTGCCGTCTCCAACACCACCGAACTCTGTTATGGAGGCACTGTAGGATCTGCAGGTAATGGCTGTGTACTCGAATGTGTCATATGACTGTAATACCCTTCTTCCTCTAGTGCTGAATACAAGGCTGGAGAGGGTTGTGATGGTAATTATGCAAGCGACTATGTTCTTCATGGTTTTGTATCTGAAAAATAAAGAAACAAAGAGTTGTTTAGAATATTACGAAGTTTTTTCTTTTTAAACGGAATGATTACTTAAGTAGTTAAAGAGGGGAATATAAAAAGGTTGTATCTTTTTCGTAGTTTGGTTATGTTAATTGTTAGTAATTGTTGAAAATTTGGGTCTTTTTTAGAATGAGAGCTAAATTAATGGGTTTTTTGTAATGGTTTGTTGAACAACTTTTGGGTGAAGGAAAATTAGTGGTTTATATTCCATGAGACATAAAGAACAACTAGCTGAAAGCAAAATGGTGTGGAATGTTCATACTTTGTGTGAGAGAACGAGAGAGAAAAGAGATTACTTGTGAGCCTTTGTAAATGTGGAGAGGATAAGTGGTTTGTGAAGATGGAAATGGAATGAGTAAGTATTTATAAGCGAAGAAAGAAGAAGAAAGGTTCAAAAGTTTTGTCTGTGTTCAACTATGATTTTATAAGTTAGTGGTATGTATATCAATCGATAGGGAGATGCATTAGTAACAGAGTCGTCAGAAAAGTTGTAAGTACTAGCAAACCCCATATACTCATTATTGTCATGATTGTTAAAAAAAAAAAAAAAAAAAAAAAAAAAAAAAATTGCAGTTACCTTCATATATATGTTATAATATTCTAATGTTGAACGTAAACGCAAGCCTAAAGAAACAGTTATGGTTATGTCATCACTGTAAATTGAATTTGTTGTTGCGTTCATTGCTATACATATAATAAACAAATCATAAATCGATCATTCGGCTTCAATTACGATATCTTCTTTGAATATATGGCATGTATCTTTCTTCCCATACGTCTAAGAATCATAACTTTTTTAAAAAAACTACGAGAGATTGAGAGAACACGCCAACTCCTTTATTTCTTCTGTTTTAGACTCACGGGTTTGAATATTTGAGGTTTAAATAAACACAATACAAGAATTGGTGATTGTCTTGTCTACTTGTGACTTGTGAGATTAGAGTACATACATCACTTTTGTCTCTTTCAACTGAAATTCTATATACCATCGTAATATCGTATACTACTTACCGTTACGGCAATTAGACTAAAAAGTTGAATGAAGTTTTATGATCACAAGTGAATTCTATTTAGCCTAGATTATGGAAAAATTGGAGCAGACAAGAGCATCTCCATTTAGACTGATATACATAAATAGGAATGAGAATGTGTCAGGCAATGTTAAGTCAAAGAGAAGCTTACAAATGTACAATATTAGATTTATCCTTAATATTTGTTATTGTTGATTGCAAAAGTAGGTTCTCGTGAACTTTGGGTGTGTCCCACTCTCACACCACTCATCCACTTCTGCCGACCCACTTCTCACGCCTCCATGCTTACTCACGGTCACGGGTGCTTATGCTCTTACTTTTCAATTTTTTAATTATATTAACGGTAATCTCTCTCAGCTATAGCCGCCAAAAAATTACATCTAGTCAGCATTCATATAGCTTTTGTTTCAAACTTTATTGATTTGAATAAAATGAAGACGTTATATTGAATAACAATAGACGACAAAAAATATAAAATATAATAAAATGCCCACTTTTATTACGTTGGGCCAAAATATGGCCCAATAAATTGAAGTGACCTCTTCTATTGCTGCCCAACCAATTTCAAATGGAATTTTAACAAGGCACATTTAACAATCGAATGTTAGGTCCGACATGGTTAAGTTCAAATATGGCCTGATTTCTACTTATTTAATTCTCTTCTGACCAAATGATCTACATAAATACTAAAAGTCCATGTGAGGGGGATGCATTTATTATTTCTTCGGAAATCATATTTATCTACACGAAAGTGAAAACTCAGGCAGAAAATGTTCATGTGAAAAAAAAACTTCAAAAAAAATATATTTTATAATCAAGAGATGGAACTTCTATTGCTTTCTTCTCTTGCGGTGGCAGAGAGTTTATCCTCCAAAATCTGAAGCAAGTCATGGTACTGAGCGAAACCCAAGTGAGACTGAAACCAAAGAACAAACTTTAGAGACAAAGAGTAACACGTGTCGATATGGAGATTGATTGTAGTTGGAAACAAGTGTGTGTTAGTTTACCTGTAACGTCATGCTATATGCTTGCCACAACCGTAGATCATACCGGAAAATATCATAAAGAACCTGCGTTGTGACAACCAAATATATATAAACAATCTGGTTATGTCCATATGATATGATGATGCTGGAATCAAAAGATTTTCATACCTCTGATCGTTGTAATAGAGTGGCAAGAACAACTATCCATTCTTTGAACTTGACCGAACACATCTGAGCCAATAGAAACTCTGCATCTAACCGGTTCTGTAGCTCACTCATTTGCAGCTGCGGTATTTCAATAGGTCAAGATTTAGATGCGATAGGGATTTATGTTTTTGGTTTTGGAACATCAAAGAAACCACAACGGAGCTGATTCCTACCTTTTGCCCAATCAGTTCAAGCCCTGCTGCGAAATTCTCCAGCTTAGCACTACTGTATCTTTCTCTTTGAAGAAAATCCTGGGATTTTGGGGTTGTTAGTGAATATATATATGTACCTTATTGGGGGTCCAAGGGTGAAAGATACAGATTGACTACGTACCACAATATCGAACTGGGTGCCTTTGACGAATGCAACAAGCTTTGAAAGTTCTTTATCCAACATCAAGGTACTGGCATGACTTTCAAGTATGCTCTTGACAGAAGCTACATGAGGACTTTTCTCTTTGAACGAGGAGCTGTTTCAGAGACGCAATTTTCAGAATTTTGATCAGTAGGCATATGGTGGCACACTTTTGAAATTCAAAACCAGAATCAGAGTTGTTGTTTCAACCTATTATCCAGTGATGACTTCTTGTTGCTGGAACCGAAAATAAGAAACCCAAGAAGCTTAGGAGATAATGTAGCTGATTCTGTTGGTGCCTGCTCAATCTCTCTTCCAGATCTTAGCAAGAACCTCACCTTTCAACATAATTGACATACAAAACAAATACCATTACTCAGGAATCAAGCTTTAATCCATTTTCAGCAAACAAAGAACAAGAACATCAAATACATACTAGCTCTCCAGCAAGATCATAGAGGGATTCATCAAGTGTTGCCTGAAAACGTACAGATGTACTTGTGTTAGGAACATAAGGAACAAAAAGGACAAGAAAATAGTCAAAAGATATAAAAATCCAAAGGCGGCAGCTGAAATTACCTGCAATAGCCGTAATGCGCAATACTGACTGACAGCAGGACCTTCTAGTTTGGAAATCACCTGCACCATTTCTATACTCAGTTTGCGATTAAAATCATTGCTTAACGGATTCCTACAGTGTTATATACTAGTATTCAGTGCGTTCTTTTCTCCCAAAAGAATTTAATCAAATGAAGACTGGCACTGCTTCTTTCTTTCCTAGTAGCAAATCGAAGACTACGTCTAAAAACATACTCGAGAGTTAAGGACTTCTGAATCTTACAAGTATATAGCAAGCTGCGGTCCGATACCATCTTCGCTGGAAGCAGTCCTCAAATAACCTAGAATCCAAAAGAGAATATCAAGTTTCATAGCATAGAATACAGTTTGGTCAACCAAAAGAGCAGACAAGATCAGAGAAGTTTGCCATCGTAGCAACTGCTAACTGCTCAAGTGTCTGGTACACTTCTATAAGCTTATGAGAAACAAAAGAGAAAACGAAGGTCAAACACAGAGAAAAAGAAACATACGTTGTTGATATCCCAGCAGCAGAAAATAAATCAGCCCAGTGACGGGCATCGGTTTTTCTGGCTACATTCACAACCACATCATAGTACTCCGGGAAATTTTTTATTAAATCACAAGCTTTCCGCAAAAGGGATAACTTTTTAAGTTGTCCAGATCCTAAAATCTGGTTCTTGTTTGCATTTGGCCTGAAATATAAATTATGCCACATGTTAGAAAAAAATTCAAATTCGAAGCAAGCCAAGAAGTTTGAGTAAAAAATACAAAGAACAGAGAAACTTTATAGAGACTGATAAGCATTGGATACCTAGAAATCTCTGCATCAAAAACAGTAAAAAGAAGCCACTCCAGGCAATGTGAGAAGTGAGGTTTCTCTGCAGACAATTGTGCTAAGAGTAACGCCTCTTCATTTTTATCTCTCTGTCCACAATATGAGGAAACAGAAGGAGAAAATGAATAAACGCAGAGAGAAGAGATCCTTCTAGCTAAAGTAAAGAGAGGCCAGGACAACCAATACCTGAAGAAGGTGACGGAGTAGGCAATGGAGTATAGTCTGACCCTGGGGTGTAGGCTCAAAACATGGAAACTCTGCACTTGCCGAAAATGACATTCTCTGAGAAACTCCGACAACGACACCCACATTTGGTAGAAGTCCCAGGGGATACACCTCGCGATCAAATTCCAACTCTGGATCCAACTAAAGGATAGAACAGAAAAAAAAAAAAAAGCATTCAAGTTGATCGATCAGTGAAAGAGTAAGATTTTTATAAGGATTACAGAATAAAAATCAGAACAGAAAGACAATGCAGTGCAAAATGGACTCTAGTAGCATGCATACCTGCAGGAAATCCTCTTGCATAAAAGGATCATCCCCTAGAGAAGGATACCAAACCTGTAATAGAGAATTTCAGTGTGAAACAAATCAGGAAAGCGAGAAAGACAGGGATCAAACAGAGAGTTGCTGTCAGACACTTTCGGAACATTCTAGAAAGAGAAAAAGAAGAAAAGTGGACACAGCAAGCAGCTATGAAGCAGAAAAATTACCTGCATTCCTCGGTGCCCATAATCTAGCCAAGATACTTCCTCAACAAGATTTGTCTTCTCCTCAGATTGACCACATGTCACCCAAAATAGTTCAACTGAGTCTGTAAGTTCCCTCTCTCGTCCATCAACCAAATCAAGAAGTGAAAGCTCCCCATTTCCCCTCAGAATAAGACATCTATGGAGACACATTTAGAATGACAGCATAAACTTAAATGAATGTTCTACTATATTGATCATTACCTTGAGGGTTCCCTGTCTGACAAAGCAGAAGACGTATTATCATTATCTAACTCGCATTCTCTCGGGTGTTGGTCAGGAACAAACCGCATTGCTGCTGGATGGCTCTTTGCAGTCATGATGGACAACTCTCTTACTGTGGAAAGCTGTTTGTCATTTAATCACTTTAAGGTGCATGAAAAGCAACTCAAGTGCTCGCAGTTGGATGTTAAAAGAGTTTAATTTTGTGCATGTTTACTGGAAACGATGCATCAAAGAAATGAACCGGAAAAATCAACTACCTGTAGCTCTGTTTTGCTTGATGGGGTCAATTCACCATATATCTTCACATGGTAGACGTGGATGATAAATGGAAGATAAGATACAAGAATATAATTCTGGTAAACATCCATCACCACTGGTTTGCCAAGCAGCACTTTACGACAAAGTAAAGAGCTCTGATCAAGGTGATATCTTGGATAGAAAAGCAGTTCATATCTGCAATAATTAACAAACATACACATGAAATGGAACAGCAGTCAAAAGAAAAAATCGCCAGAAACGCTAATCATAATTATGCATGTACAAAAGTCTGGAAGAGTCGCAAACACATGTCTACCAAATGGCACTTTCTCTCCTTCATAAACATTTATATATATAGCCAGTGAAGTATGATGAGAAACTAATATAGATTACGCCTTACGTCTCAGAAGCTTCGATGTAGTTGCAGATTACGACAATCTTCCCCAACCATAGCAAACCCTTGCAATGAATCTGTTGTTCTTGACTGACATCTCCAAATACTCTCCATTTCTTAAACCTAACATCATACAAAATCAGGCCATGTAAACCAGCAACCGCCAAATATTTCCCATCCTCGCTAGCTGCCACGTGTTGAACAGGCCAATTTTGGGTTATATAAGAAACCTGGACCAAGAAAACATATATAAGAAATTTATTTCAAAAGTGATACGGTGAAGGAGAAAAGGGGATAACGGATATGTTGATACTCAACTGGAAGTTTTAGATGTAAAAGCTTAAGCTCGTCAGTGTCCTCTGCCTGAACCATGAGTAGTCTATCATCACCATACATTACCTGACGAACATAAGTTTTTCCAGAAACTCCTCTATTTAAGCAACATTTTCCAAAAGAAAATGCAAGAATTCTATCACAAGATGCCTCCTCTGTAGCAAATAGTCTATATCCATATTCATCCCACTGGATGGCTGAAGTGCCATTCATTAGTGGTTCGTATTTACAGTCTTGGTTTGGGTTGATTTTCGGAGAAGATACAGAACTTAGTCCAATTTGGCGGACAGTTGACATCAATCTACATCCAGAAACAGACCAAACTGCAAGTCCTCGCAACTTCCACCCAACTGCAAAAGCAGAATTATCAGGCGTCCATGCAATGTTATTGACAGGCCCAGTGTAATCCGCTGAATAACTGCCAGTTTCAAAACAGTGTTATTAAGCGTACCCAAAATATCAAGGGCATGAAAGAAACATAAGAAGTAAAATTGAAAATCTTGAATAGATCAGCTTAGTTGTACTGGAATAAAGTAATAAACCATTTGGCACTTCCGGATCCTTGCGTAAGTACAAAAACTACCAAAGGCGTCTAAATTTCCACTTATAGCATAATATTATGGTCTTTACACAACACCCGAATAAAAAACTATTCAGATGAGAGGCCTTCCAAAACTGATCGTAGAAAAATTATCCTTCAAAACAACATAGAATATTCTCTAGCTGCTACGTTTCATAGTAACAAGTTACTTACCCCCAGTCATGCAAAGAAACTGTACGTAAGAGAGAGATCGACTGTGAAAGGTCATATAATTCCACCATCCCTTTTCTAGTACCCACAGCAAGAATTTGTTGCTCTGAAGCCACGGATGCACAAACAGCATCACCACCCAACTTCTTCTCAGCTTTAATGCTTTCCGTGTACTTTAAACCTTTCTTATTCACAGAGCATACCGTTAGCTGCCCATCAGAATTTATCACAAACAATAATTTCGAAAGAGTGCAGAGTTCCAGCTGAACAATAGCCGATTTTGTCGAAGCTACTCCAGAAACTAGCCCATTACCGAGAGTGGAAGACAAGAGTCTATCATCGTTGCTATCAGAAGAATGGCAACCAATACTGAAAGCTCCACCAAACTACAAAGACAAACAATAATATAGAAAAAAGGAGTCCTGCATAAAGAATACCAGAAAAACTGCAATGTCTAACATCCAAGAAAAATACAGATGAGGGAGATCTTAATTACCTCTCCTTTCCAGGAAATACTATATAAACATCCATCAGAGAGTCCCAGAAGCATAGTTTTGCCGTCTCTCACAAAATTACTCCTGCACAGAGTAAAATAATTCGCCTTACATTGATCCCAAAACGTTACT